>PVKH010029848.1:0-12587 GCA_004027955.1 Chaetophractus vellerosus | reverse complement strand
ATGATACATGATGATTCAAAATGGCCTACATCCTCCATTGCAGCATCACCCATGACAACCCCCAAGTCCCCCCCAAAAAAAACCCATATTACAATTGCTCTTCTCCCGCCCTATTCCCAAAGTGTCCAGTGACCCTGGCTCCACACAATCCTGCAATTTCTTCCATTTCATATATCACAAGACTATAGCAGGACACCAACAAGTCCATGCTAGTCCATAGTTTTTTCCCCCAATCCCAAGGAGTCTGGGATGATGATGTCCCCTCCACCATCAAGTGAGAGGGGGCCCACATCACATGGGTACAATGGAAGGGATTATCCTGCCTGCAGCCACAGGTTCTGAGGATTCCCCTGCATATCTGTCATCCATCATCAACTCCCAACTAGGTGTCCTGGTTGAGTCCATTGCATTGTAGCATAGGATTTGCAGGTCCACAGAATTTCTGGACCCAGTTGGCACATGGTCAGCCTGTAGTCTCCGGTCTATGGAAGTACACCTAAAACTCTGGCATCAAATATAGGTTTGGATAGAAGAGGCATTTGGACCATGTGCAATGAAGACATATTACAGTCAGACTCCGTCACTCTTGGGAGAAAGGATTCCAAAATAGGGCCCACTAGTAAGGCACCAAACTCTGGGATTACCTGCCCTGGCATAGGACCTGGACATATCCAAAGCCCTCTGGAGGCCCTCTGTTTGGGGTGATATCCATATTGGAAGCCTAGGTGGTCCTACTGGGGATTTGCATAAGTGTTACCTCTGGGTTGACCTCCCGACTCACTTTGAAGTCTCTTAGCCATGTGAACTCATTTGTCTTTACCATTTCCCCCTTTTATTTGAAGTCTTTTCCTCTTTGTACTGCCCGTTGGCATTTGTTAATAATCCCTCATTGCCAGGGAGGCTCATCCCCGGGAGTCATGTCCCACGCTGGGAGGAAGGTAATGTATTTATATTCTGAGTTTAGCTTAGAGAGAGGCCACATTTGAGCAACAAGGAGGTTCTCCAGAGGCAACTCTTAGGCACCCCTTAACAGTAGGCCATTCCAATTTCAATAGCAATGACTCATAAGGCCAGTCAACAATAACAGGTGCCCATCAATGGATCATCCTCCTTTGCCAGACACTATCCCTGCACTCAGGGGGCTGTTGCCACTCATCTGGAAAATATGACAGAGATCTCCAGGATGGGAGTTCAGTGTTCTCCCACTTAGTGATTAATACTTCACCCCATGACCATGTCCCATGAGCCTTTGAACAATTATGTATGACTTGTGTATGAAGAACATACTCTTTTTACAGAAGGCTAGGTAAAACCAGTGTTTTCACATTGACTGTAAGAGTAAACAATTACCTAGTTGTTAATGATGCATGTATCTTGATTAGTTTCAAAACTAGAGAAATTATTGTTCCCCAGAGTGCTAGTTATAACCAGGATTTCACATTAAATTTAAGTCAAAACAAGTACATAGCCATCAATGAACCATGTTCTTTCTTATTTTTCAAAACCAAAAGACATACTTGTTTCCACGGACTGCCAGATAAAACCGGTTAAACTTGACTTTAAATCAAACCAATTTTATAGTAATCAATGAATCAAGTATCTTTGTTGGTTTTCAAAACTAAAGAACATACTGTCTTCACTGAGCACTACATAAAACCAGTGTTTTCACATTGATTGTAATTCAAAACATGTAAATAGTAGTTTCAAAAACATAAACCTTGCTTAGTTTTAAAAACTAAAAATGTACTATTACTATAGAGTGCTAGATAAAAACAGTGTTTTCCAATTGATTTTAAGTCAAAACAAGTTTATGGTGGTCAATAAAACATGTATCTTCCATCGTTTTCAGAATAAAATAACAACATTCTAACAGAGCACAATGAAAAACTCATGCTTTCATGTTGATTATAAGCCAAAACCAGTATATAGCAGTCAAAGAAACATGTATTTTGCTTAGTTTAAGATCTCAAGAACATACTCTTTTTAGAGAGTGCTGGAAACACCAGTGTTTTCACATTGATTGTAAGTCAAACAAGTACATAGCAGTCAATGAAGCAAAAACATCACTTAGGTTTCAAAAGTAAATAACATTCCCTTACCACAGAGCACAAGGTAAACCTGTGTTTTCACTTTGATTGTAAGTCCAAAAAATTACCAGTTTTCTATATTGCTTAGTTTTAAAAAAAAGAACATACAGTTTACTCAGACCACCAGGTAAAACAGGTGTTATTCAGGTCATTTTAAGTCAAACATATTACAGTAGTCAACGAATCAAGTATCTTGGTTAGTTTTCAAAACTAAAGAACATATTGTTTTCAAAGGGTGCTAGGGGCTGGCTATAGCCCAGTGGATAGGGCATCAGTACACCACATGAAGGCCCCAGGTTTGGTTCCTGGGGACCTCTCCAAGCGGGCAAACCACCTGAGAATGCAAAGCCACCATGGGTGGGGCAGAGCCACCATGGGCAGGGCAAAAATAAAAAGCTGCCATGGGCAGGGCAAAAAAAAAGCCACCATGGGCAGGGTGAGCTGCCTATGAATGGAGCAAAACCACCTGCAAATGGAGCAAAAAGCCACCCGAGAATGGAAGCAGAGCCACCCACAAGTGGGACAAGCCGCCTGCACAGTGAGCTGACTCAGCGTGTCACCACAGTGGGGGGAGACAAAGCAGACATACAAGAACACAAAAAATGGACACACAGCAAGAGCAAGCAGAAAGGGGAGGGATATGTAACAAAAAAAAAGAAAACAAAGGGTGCTAAATAAAACAAGTGTTTTCACATTGATTGTAATTCAAAACAAGTATATAGCTGTCAAAGAAATATATATCTTTCTTAGGTTTCAAAACAAAAACATGCTGTAACCACAGAATGCTAGATAAAACCAGTGTTTTTCAGTTGATTTGAAGTCAAAACAAGTTTGTACTAGTCTATGAAATATGCGTCTTTCTTAGTTTTTAAAATAAAGAACATATAGATGCAGAAAAAGCATTTGACAAAATACAGGACCCTTTCCTGATAAAAGCACTGCAAAATATAGGAATAGGAGGAACCTTTCTGAACATGATAAAGGTATATATGAAAAACCCAGAACCAACATCATCTTTAATGGTTAAATCCTAATAGCTTTCCTTCTAAGATCAGGAACAAGACAAGGATGCTGACTACCACTGCCCCTATTTACCATTGTCCTAGAAAAACTTGCTCGAGCCCTGAGGCAAGAAAAAGATATAAAAGGCATCCAAATTAGAAAGGAAGAAGGAAATTTTCTCTATTTACAGACGACATGATCCTATAGAGAAAGCTCTGAGAAATCTACAAAAAAGTTTCTAGAACTTATAAAGAAGTTCAGTAAAGTCACAGACTAAAAAAGAGTAGCATTTATGTACACCAAAAATGAGCAATATGAGGAGAAAATCAAGAAAAACTACCATTTACAATAGTAAATAAAAGAATCAAATACCTAGGAATAAATTTAACTAAAGATGTAAAGGACGTATACACAGAAAACTATGCAACACTGTTAAAGGAAATCAAAGAAGACTTAAATAAATGGAAGAATATCCCCTGTTTATGAATAGGAAGACTAAATATCATCAAGATGTCTATCCTATCCAAACTAATCTACAGATTTGATGCAATCCCAATAAAAATCAACACTGTATTTTTAAAGGAATTGGAAAAACTCACTACAAAATTTATTTGGAAGGGTAAGAGACCCTGAAAGGATATATTGAAAAAGAAAAATTAAGTTGGAGGTATCACACTACCTGACTTAAAACATACTACAAATCTACAGTGCTCAAAACTGCATGGTATTGGTACAGGGATAGACATACTGACCAATGGAACTGAATTAAGAGTTCCAATATAGATTCTAGCCTATACAATCATCTGATATTCAACAAGTCCACAAAGCTGACACAGTTTGGAGAGAATGGCCTCTTCAACAAATGGTGTTTGGAGAACTGGATAACTATATCCAAAAGAATGAAAGAGGAACACCATCTCACATGTTATACAAAAATCAACTCAAGAGGGATCAAAGATCTAAATATAAGAGCCAAGACCATAAAGACCTTGGAAGATAATGTAGGGAAGCATCTACAGTACCTTGTAATAGGAAATGGTTTCATGAACTTCACATCCACAGCATGAGCAGCAAAAACAAAATAGATAAATGGATCTCCTCAAAATTAAAAAACTTCTTTACCTCAAAGGACATTATCAAGAAAGTAAAAAGGCAGCCTACCTAATCAGAGAATATATTTGGCAACCATATATCTGATATGAGCCTAATATCCTACATATATAAAGAAATCCTACACCTCAAAAATAAAAAGACAAACAACCCATTTAAAAAAATAGGCAAGTGACCTGAAAAGACACTTCGAGGAAGAAATACAAATGGCTAAAAACACATTGAAAGATGCTCAACATCGCTAGCTATTAAGGAAATGCAAATCAAAACTACAATGAGATACCATCTTACACCCATTAGAATGGAGGCTATTTAAAATTAAGTGTTGGAGAGGTTGTGGATGAATGGGAACCCTCATCCACTGCTGGTGGAATTGTAGAATGGTCCAGCCACTATGGAGGACCGTTGGGTGGTTCCTCAAAAACCTAACAATAGATCTTCCATATGATCCAGCTATTCCACCACTGGGTATATACTCTGAAGAATTGAAAGCAAAGACACGAATAGATATATGCACAACAATGTTCAGGGTGGCATTGTCCACTATTGTCAAAAGTAGGAATCAACCCAGGTGCCCATCAAAAGATGAATGGATAAACAAAATGTGGTACATACATACAATGGAATATTACTCAGCAGTAAGAAGGAATAAAGTGCTAACACACAGGATAACATGGATGAATCTTGAAGACCTTATGTTGAGTGAAGCAAGCCTGGCATTGAAGGATGAACAGTACATGACCTCACTGATATGAATTAAGGAAATAAAGCAGCCTCAGAAAACTATTGTCTTTAAGATTGGTTTACAAGAAATAGAAAGAGAAAAGAAGGTTGTGAACCATCAACCATACAATGTAATCTATGGTAAATTGATAGAGTGTAGTTGCATATTGAAGGGATAGGACAGGAGGATAGTGATATTGGGTTGGATGGTGCAGGGTTGACAGGTGGGTAGATTGGCAAGGGTGGGAGAGAAGGTCCAGGATACAGTGGGGAGGGTTGGGAGATGGACCAGGTGAACACTGAGGATTTGTGGGTATGAAGTTGAAAGTACAGAGGTGGGAATGCTCTTATGGAATAATGACAAGGAAGAGTTACTGGTTTAGGGTGTTGGTTGGGGGGGGAATTCAGGGCAGGGCACACCTAGAGCAGGCTTCTAGGGAGTGTGTGAGTGTTCACTCTGTCATAATGTGTATTATCAGTGGGTGGAGACCCACATAATGAGTGGAAAGGAGTTAGTCTCCCATCTTTGGGAGGACGGAGTTGTTCAGAAATAGACAGGCAGGACTCTCTCAAGAGCAAGGGTTGTTCCTAATAAGTGAGGACAAACCAGTGCATCAAGACCTCTTGTTGCAGGTAACTATGAATCTTGTCATCCAAAGAGTAATGCTAGGTGGTCGTTGTGGGCCCCAGGGGAATGGGGTAGGAGGAATAGAATAGATCAAACAGGGGGTATTTAGTGGTCAGTGGAAGTGTTCTTCATTATCATAAAGTGATGGACACAGGACATGGTAAATATCATCAAAATATAAAAAATGTACAGTCTAAAATGTAAACCATAGTGTAAACCATTGACAGTATTTAGTAGCTATGTTTCACTGGGTGTATAACAGTTATAACAGTGCTACCAACCACATATTAAAAGGTATTAATATGGGGGAAGGAAACAGGGAGGATGTTGGGTATATGAGAGTCTCCTGTATTCTGTGTGTGACTTGGCTGTGACCTAAAACTTCTTTAAAAAGAAAATTAAAAATAGTGAGACACTGGGAATGAGAGTGGGAAGGTGTCACGGTACAGACTGGACACCAGATATTGCAGTGATGAAAGGCAAAAGGTCAAAAAATTTTTTCATTTTTTAAATATCCCAATCTTTTAATTTAATTTTAGTTTTAGTTTTTTAATTTTTATGTTTTTTATCTCTTACATTTAAAAGTACAATTATCATTGCATTTTCTTATTAATTTCATTCAGCTATTGTAATGGCTTCATCTTTGAAGAGGCTGTAATGGTTTGACAGTTTTATTTAATTATGAATTCCAAAAATATAAATTGGATTATGCTTGTAAACTGATCTGTTCATCTGGGCATGATTAAGTTATGATTAGGGCATTAACTGCCACGTCAGTGGGATGTTGAGCCCCACCCCTTGGTGGGCGTGGTCTCAAGTATAAAAGACTAGACAAAAGGCAGCAGTGATGAGAAAAGCAGATTGGAGAAGCAGTTCTGATGTTGGAGTGAGCGGTTTGCCCGATTGTCTACAGCTGGCCTTGTGGAGAGACGCAAAGCATAGAGAGCCTCATGGTCTACAGTTGAACTTGTGGAGGAAGCAGAAGCTAAGAGAGAAACGCAGCCCTGGGAACAGAGGAACCCAGAAGCCTGAACCCTGGAGATGTCAGCAGCTGTTTTGCTTCAACATGTGGACTTTGGTGAGGGAAGAAATTTATGCTTTGTGGCCTGGTAACTGTAAGCTTCTACCCCAAATAAATACCTTTTATAAAGACTGACCACTTTTTGGTATATTTCAAAAGGCACCCCTGTGGCTGACTAAAACAGAGGCTTTGGATCACAGAAGGGTTGTGACTGGGGCAGGGGAGGATCGTTGGTATAGGGTGTCAGGGATGGAGGATGCATTGGAGGGAGTTCTCTTGAGCATAAATATAAGGTATATAAAGATGTTCAAGTGTACATGGAGCATTGTCACAGTGGGTGGAGAATCACTAAATAAATGAAAGAATACTGAATTCCCATCCAGGAGGGCTCTGCTACATTCTCTAAGGGAGCACCAACAGTCCCCCAAGTGCAGGGGCAAAGACTGGCAAAGGAAGATGACCACTGATGGGCCTTTGATTCTGATGACTAGCCTTGTGAGTCTTTGCTCTTGAAATTGAAAATTAGTATGCTGTTATGGGGGTGCCTAAGTGTTCAACCTGTGAGCCTCCTTGTTGCTCATGTGTGGCCTCTCTCTAGGCCAAACTCAGCATATGAATGCCTTACCTTCCTTCCATTCATGGGACATGGTTCCCAGGGATGGGCCTCCCTGGCACTGAGGGATTGATGCCAAGTGCCAACTGGCAATGCGACTGGAAGAAGACCTTGAATAAAAGGGTGAAAAGATAGACACAGGTAAGTTTATATGGCTAAGAGACTTCAAAATGAGTTGGGGGGTGATCCCAAAATTAATCCTTGCACACATCTCAGTAGGATCTCATAGAATTCCAAAAGGGATATCATGCCAAATGGTGGGGCTCATGAGGGTTCTGGAGACACCCACGTCCTGTGTCAGGGCAGATGACTCTGAGGTTTGGTGCCTTGCCAGTGAGCCGTACTTTGGAGTTTGTGCTCCTGAGAGTGACAGAGTTGGACTCAACTATGTCTTCCCTGCACATGGCTCATCTGCCCCTTCTATTCAAATGTATACTTGGTGCTGGAGTTTGTAGGGTACATAGAGAGACTTGAGCATTTAAGCTGTCTATGAGTCAGCTGTTCATGTGCCAGCTGGGCCTGGAACCTCAGTGGAGCAGCAACTCCCCCACTACAGCTCACTGTACTCACCCAGGACAACTGGTGGGGAGATGATGATGGACAATGGCCATCCCAGGGAATGAGTCTACAGCTGCAGGTAGGATAATCCCATCTGTCTTCCCAATGGGAAATAAGCCCTCTCTCAACTGGAGGTGGAGTGTACATCACCATCCCAGACTCCTCAGGATGGGAAGAAGAGCTATGGACTACAGTGGACTTATTTGTATTCTACTATAGACATTTTGTGATTCAAGCAATGGAAGAAGTTACAACATTGATGTGGATCCAGTGGCCACTGGAGGCTCTGGGGGCAGGGAGAGGGAAAAGCAGTTGTAATGCAGGGACTTTTTTGGGACTTGGGAATTGTCTTGCATGATATTGCAATGACAGATATAGGCCATTTTATTACATCATATAACATGCAGAACTGTGTGGGAGAGAGTGTGGTCTACAATGTGAACTATGGTCCATGATTGATGGCAAAGCCCCCAGGATCAATTGCAATTGATCTGCCACACTAATGAAGGATGTTTATGTGGGAGGTTGTGGGGGAGGGTTGTTAGGTGGGGCATATGGGAATCCCTATATTTTTTGTGTAATATTTATATAATCTAAGCATCTTTTTTAAAAAAAGAAAATAAAATAAAGAACATACTGTTTTCAAAGACTGCTAGGTAAAACCAGTCTTTCACATTGATTTTAAGTAAAAATGATTATATCATAGTCAATGAAACAAATATCTTGCTTGGATTTCTTGACTAATTAACAAGCTGTTTTCACAGTTCACTGGGTAAAATCAGTGTTTAAATATTGATTGTATGTCAAAAAATACATAGAAATCAATGGAAGATGAATGTGACTTAGTTTTCAAAACTACAGAACATACTAGTTCCACAGAGTGCTAGATAAAACCAGTGTTTTCCATTTGATTTTAAGTCAAAACAGATTTATAGTACTCAATGAAACATGTTACTTGCTTAATTTTAAAAACTAAAGAACATACTGTTTTCAGAGAGCGCTAGGTAGAACCAGTGATTTCACTTTGATAGTAAGTAAAAACAAGGACATGGCAGGCAGAGAAGCAAGTATCTTGCTTAGTTTTCAAAATTGAGAAAAATACTGTTTTCACAGAGTGCTAGGTAAAAGCAGTGTTTTAACATTGATTTTAAGTCAAAAGAAGTACATAGCAGTCAATGAAGTAAGTATATTGCTTAGATTTCAAAATTAAAGTATGTACTGTGTTCACAGAGCACTAGGTAAAACCAGTGTTTTCATATTGAAGTCAAAACACATACTAACCCATCAATGAACCATGTATCCCACTTAGTTTTCATAACAAAAGAACATACTGTTTTCACAGATTGCTAGGTTCCACCAGTGTTTTCACATTGATTGTAAATCAAAACAAGTACATAGCAGTCAGTGAAACATATATTTTGCTTCATTTTCAAAAATAAAGAACATACTGTTTCCACAGAACATTAGTTAAAGCCAGGGTTTTCACATTGATTTTAAGTCAAAACAAGTTCATTGTAGTCAATGAAATGTGTACTTTGCTTAGTTTTCTTAACTAAAAACATTCTGTTTTCACAGATCACAAGGCAAAACCAGTGTTTTTGCATTGATTGTAAGTCAAAAGAGGTATATAGCAGTCAATGAAACATATATCTTACTTAGTTTTTTAAATTAAAGATCATACTCTTCACAGAGTTCTAGGTAAAACCACTGTTTTCACTTTGATTGAAAGTGGAGACAATAGGAGACAATAAAGCAAGTATCTTAGTTAGATTTAAAAACTAAAGAACATATTCTTTAAACAGTATGCTAGGAATAACCAGTGTTTTCACACTGATTGCTATTCAAAACAGCTACATTGTAGTCAATATGCCATGTATCTTGCTTAGTTTTCAAAACTAAAGAACATACTGTTTTCACAGAAGGCTAGGTAAAAACAGTGTTTTCCCGTAGATTGTAAGTCAAGACAAGTACATAGTTGTCAATGAAGCAAGTATCTAGCTTCTATTTCAAAATTAAGTACATACAGTTTCCACAGAGTGCTAGGTAAAAGAAGGGTTTTCACATTGATTGTAAGTCAAAACAAGTACCTACCAGCCAAGGAAGCATGTATCTTGCTAAGTTTTCAAAAGTAATGGCAATACTGTTTCCACAGAGTGAGAGAAAAAGTCAGTATTGTCCAATTGATTTTAAGGTAAAACAAGTTCACTATAATTTATGGAACATGAATCTTGTGTAGTTTTCAAAACTAAAGAACATACTTTTTCCACAGAATGCTAGGTAAAACTAGTGTTTTTGTATTATCTGTAGGTCCAAACATGGTACCTAGTAGTCAATGAAGGATTTATCTGGCTTAGTTTACAAAAATAAAATACATACATTTTTATCAAAACACTACATAAAACCAGTGTTTTCACATTGTTACTCAAAACAAGTACATAGTTGTCTATGAAACATGTATCTTGCTTAGATTTCAAAACTAAATAACATACTTTGTTCACAGAGCACTAGGTAAAACCACTTTTTTCACATTGGCTGAAGTCAAAACAAGCGCATAGGAGATAAAGCAAGTATCTTAGGTTTAAAAATTAAGAACATATTCTTTAAACAGGGTGCTAAGTAAAACCAGTGTTTTCACACTGATTGTTATACAAAACTAATCAATGAAACATGTATCTTGCTTAATTATCAAATGTAAAGAATGTACTGTGTTTACAGAGGGCTAATTAAACCCAGTTTTTAAACATTGATTGTTAGTCAAAACAAGTATGTAGCTGTCAATGAAACATATCTTGCTTAGTTTTCAAAACTAAAGCACATACACTTTTCACAGAGTGATAGGTCAAACCAGTGTTTTCACATTGATTATAATTCAAAACAAGTTCAGAGTAGTCAATGAAACATGTATCTTGCTTAATTTTCAAAACTAAAGAACATACTGTTTCCAGAGCATGCTATGTATTACCAGTGCTTTCCCATTGATTTTAAGTCAAAACAAGTACATAGCAGCCAATGAACCATGTACCTTGCTAAGGTTACAAAACTAAAAGACATACTGTTTTCAAGAGCGCTAGGTAAAACCAATGTTTTCACATTGATGTAAGTCAAAAAAAGAACATAGCAGTCAATGAAGCATTACCTGGCTTAGTTTTCAAAACTAAAGATAATGTTTTCACAGGGTGCCTGGTAAAACCATTGTTTTCAACTTGATTGTAAGTTAAACAAGTACATAGCAGTCAATGAAGCAAGTATCTTGCTTAGTTTTCAAACTAAAGATCAAATTGTTTCCACAGAGCACTAGGTAAAACCAGGGTTTTCACATTGATTTTAAGTCAAAACAAGTTCATAGTTCTCAATGAAATGTGTATCTTGCTTAGTCTTCAAAACTAAAGAACATATAATTTTCACAGAACTTAAGGTAAAAACCAGTTTTCACATGGAATGTATGTCAAAAGAAGTAGATGGCAGTGAACATAACACATATCTTGCTTAATTTTCAAAACTAAAAACATACTATTTTCAGAGAGCACTAAGAAAAACCAGTATATTCACATTGATTGTAAATCAAACAAGTACATAGCAATTAATTAAACTGTAACTTGCTTAATTTCAAAATGAAAGAAGGTACTGTTTTCACAGAGCACTTGGTAAAACCAGTATTTTCACTTTGATTGTAAGTCAAAACAATTACAAAGCACTCAATGAAACATGAATATTGTTTTTTTCAAAACTGAAGAACATAATGTTTTCACAGTGACCTAGGAAAAAGCAGTGTTTTCACATTGATTGTAAGTCAAAGCTAGTACATAGCACTCAATGAAACATATATGTTGCTTAGTTTTCAAAAGTAAATAGCATATTTTATTCACAGTTTGCTAGGTAAATCCAGTGTTTTCACATTGGTTGTGTGTCAAAACAAGTACATAACAATGAAAAATATATCTTGCTTAGTTTTTGAAACTAAAGAACACTGTTTACATGGAGTGCTCAGTAAAACCAGTATTTTCAAATTGCTTGTAAGTACAAACAAGTATCTTATAATCTGTGAAGTATGTACATGCTTATATTTCTAAATAAAGAACATACTGTTTTCACAGAGCACAAGGTAAAATCACATTTTCACATTGATTGTTATTCAAATCATTTACACAGCAGTTAATGAAACATGTATCTTGCTTAGTTTTTAAAACTAAAGAAAATATTTTCACAGAACACTAGGTAAAACCAGTGTTCTTACATTGATTGTAAGTCAAAACGAGTACATAGGAGCCAATGACACATGGATCTTCTTAGCTTTCTAAACTAAATGACATAAAGTTTCCACAAAGCACAAGGTAAAATCAGTGTTTTCGCATTGATTGTAAATCAGAGCATGTACAAACCAGTCAATGAAACATGTATCTTGCTTAGTTTTCAAAACTAAAAAACATACTGTTTTCCAGAGTGCCAGATAAACCAGTGTTTTCCAATTATTTTAAGTCAATACAAGTTCATAGTTGTTAATGAAATGTGTATCTTGCTTAGTTTTCAAAACTAACATACATATTGTTGTCACAGAGTGCAAGGTAAAACCAGTGTTTTCACATTTATTTTATGTTTTGGTCAGCCACAGGCGTGCCTTTTGAAATATACCAAAGATTGGTCGGTCCTTATAAAGGGTATTTATTTGGGGTAGAAGCTTACAGTTACCAGGCCACAAAGCATAAATTTCTTCCCATACCAGAGTCCACGTGTTGGAGGAAGATGGCTGCCGACGTCTCCAGGGTTCAGGCTTCCAGGTTCCTCTGTTTCCAGGGCTACGTTTCTCTCCGGGCTTAGTTTCTGTTTCCTTCACGAGTTCAGCTATAG
>PVKH010029847.1:0-12588 GCA_004027955.1 Chaetophractus vellerosus | reverse complement strand
GTTCTCATAACGTCTTCCTGTTTTAGGAATTGTGATGATATTTGACCTTAGTCTTAGAAATGTTTCAACTTTACCTTTCCATGGATCCTAATCTTAATCCTCTTCTTTGCTCAAGGGATTTGTGGTTGTTGTAATAGGCAGATTGTGATGAGTGTGCCAGTCTCCTCTGCACATTAGAAGCTACCAGTTTTCAGGACAGCGTTCTGTGTTTGAAATGCTGGTCTCTGAATTTTTCCTTCCCACTGTGGTTAATATGCCCAAGTCACATGCTAGGAATACCACATTGGATTCTAATGCTTTACTTCCTGTTACTGTAGTATGTTGCTCATTGAGGGAGTCTCTCATTATTTGATCATTAAGTGATATTTGAATTATGAATACAAAGAAAATACAGCCTAGCATATATTATATGCATATTATACTGTGTCTTTATGCATCCAATCTCTATTCTCCAGTTCATCCTCTTTGGATTTTCCATCTCACTCCATTTGTTTTGGGACTCTATCATTTTCACCAATGATGTCACCTTTGATGATGCCCTCTCATATCATCCTGTTTGGCAGGAAACACTGTCTTTTTAAATTACCAATATGAGGAAATACTTCTTGCTACTTCTAAACTCTCATTTCTTCTCTCTATATTTTTTTACATTACTACCCCTTTCTATTTACATGGTAATAAGGGTGTCTATACATTTATAGATGTAGTGATTTTTCAGTGTGTCATCTTAATTCCTCTAGGCATTTTCTTTTCTACTTTTTTTAAATGTGACACCTTCCTTAAAAGAGAGTAACAAATGAAAAAGTAGATGAAACCCAATTCCCTTGATTCAAAACAGACAGGAGGTAAAAAATAAATAATAAGAATTAAAAATTTAAAAAAAGACAGGACTGGGGAATATTTACACTAGAGTTTTTGCAAGAAACTTCTGAAGATTAAGCAAGAGACTCATAAATCTCCTTGCAAATAAAATTACAACCATGTCACTGTTAATTTGTAAAACAAAAATGTTACAGTACACTGACTTTATACAACTTTATCATTAAGCTCTCAGGGTTTTAACAATCTCTCTATTTTAGGGTGCAAATGAAGTCAAGTGTTTTCTGGGATATTTTCCACAGTATCAGGTAAAGGCTAGTCTAGAGGCTCAAGCATTCGACAGTAAATTAATTTCAAAGGAGGGTTATTATTCTGCATCACTGGAAATGCCATGATGGTTTCATGCACACATACAAATTACTACAATAATTTATTATCACATTGAGTTGAACCAACACTCTTTACATTAAGAAATAATAACTTTATTTAACCTAATTGACTTTAAAATCCAGTTAAAAATCTGTCTCCAGTGTGTTATAACTGGCTAGATTTAACATATTTCATAGGCCTTATTTGGTTATACACAGTTTAATGGTCTTCTAAGCACTGCTTCGTTTTTTTATTTTTTTATTTTTTTATTTTTATTACATATCCCCCCCTTTCTGATTGTTCTTGCTGTGTTCACTTTTGCGTTCTTCTGTGTCTGCTTGTCTCCCCCCTGTTGCGGCAACCTGCTGAGTCAGCTCACCACTCAGTGGCCTTGCCTGCTTGCGAGCGGCCTTGCCTGCTCGCAGGCAGCTTGCCCTGCCCATGGTGGCTTTGCCCTGCCCACGGCAGATTGCCTTTGCATGGATGCCCCGGGAACCGAACCCGGGGCCTCCCATGTGGTAAACTGGCACCCTACCAATTGAGCTACAGCCGGCCCCATAATCACTGCTTCTTAAATCCAAAAATTTCCATTTGAAGACCATCTTAATAGTTAATAAAATAATTAATTTGATGAGACAAATATTGTTCTTTATCAAGTGGTCATAGTTATTCCATGTTTAAACAAAAGACTTAACCAGGAAATAATTCAACAGGATCCAAAGTTGACTCTATACACCAAAGGAATAAAAAATTATTTGTTACATCTTTAATGCATCTTTGATAAAATTATATGTGATCCATAATAGGATGGAAATATAATAAAACAAATTTGTAAATGACCAAGAATGTAGGACTGAGATAAGATGACATATATTAAATTAAAATCTTACCTTATCCAGCATAGTTTTCCCCTGCCTCTACATTCTCTAACCATGAGGAAAAGAGATTGGCATTGAAAGTGTAATAAGTGTGACAATATTAAAGCAAACTCAAAGATATTAAATTACAGTTTTTCTTATCTCTGAGTCTAATTTTGTCTTTAATAATTATATTTCCTTTTGAATGTAAGTATCAAATCCAAAGTTTTGGTGTCTATACTGGAAGAAGCTACTCAACACTGGAGCCCTCTTATAAGCAAAGTGAACATTTTCACAGAATGCTAATTTGATAGACCATATATTTCTTCAGGTCTATTTCTATTATTACTTGTCAAGATCCATTACTAAAATCCAATGCCATAATTTCCTCTGGATCTTATATGATATCAGATTAAATAACCTTCATCTGGTGATTCTGATTTTTTGCCTGAGATATATCCTGGTCACCTGTATATAATCTAAGCTGTAAAATAGATTTTGATGTACACACACATATGAAGAACTATCAGAAAATGGAACAAAATGTTAATCAAAGTAAATATTCCCTTTTTGTCACTTGTGGAACTTTCCTAAATTCAATCTACTAAACATCTAAGAATACCAAAATCCGGTACAATTATTACACTTACAATAGAAGAGTAATAGTTACAGCAGAGAAAAATGAAAATCTTTTCAGAATCAGCTAAATTTATTAATCAAGTAGTATCCAGCATGAAAATATATTCATTGACGGTGCCTTGTGCCTTTCAAAAAATGTGTAAATTCTATTTTTGGAATAAAATAATTTCTAACATAAGCTGGTTCTTAGAATTTAGCCTATAAATTCAATACGTTGTACTTTCCCACTCAAGATATTGACAAGGTTATGGCATTTTATTTTTATTTCCTCAGTACAATTTGGCTAACTTACCAGTAACAAGGGTATAGCAATGTGTTAGTGCAATTTTATGAAATGTAGGTAGTTTACTCAACCATACATAGATAAAACATAAGAAAGAAGCCAAAGAATTAAATTGGTTTACTTTTCTCATCCACATTTTGTTGCATTCTTCAAACTTATTTGATTTTTTCACCTTGTATCTCCCTTGACTCCTAGAAATATTTACTCCAGTCTACCTGCTTACGCTTGGCAAAGTTAGTGAATACACTATTTGTTTATTAATTTCATAACTACAGTAACTTCAGCTTAAATTTTAATTTGATTTTTGCCAAATCCTAGCCTCTTTTAATTTCTAGGCTCACTTGTAACACTAGTTTTAAATTTTTTTGTACTTTATTGGTTATTTTAAACATTATTTCATTTTCTAAGTAATTTTATTTGGCTATTTTGTTGGCCGCATGTTTGGAGAGGTTTTTGATCACAGAAGTGTCACGACAGTGGCAGGGGAAGATAACTGGTGCAGGGTGTCTGTGATGGGGGATGCATGGGAAAGGGCATGGCTCTAAGGCATATGAATATGTTCAACTCCTTAAATTGACTTTCTGGGACATAATGGCAAACTCCATCACCACCTTTTCATTTACTTATAGGTTTCTAAATTGACATTAATTTAAAGAGAGATCATGGATTTTTTCAGGAGTCTCTTTAAGCAACCTTCACATCCTTATCCCACAGGCTGTAGATTAGGGGATTCAGCATGGGTATCACCAGAGTATAAAACACTGAAGCCATCTTATCAGTATCTAATGAATGATTACTGTGGGGTTGCAAATACATGAATAGCAGTGTCCCATAGCAAACAGTGATTGCCATCATATGAGAAGCACAGGTGGAAAAGACTTTTTTCCCTCCTTCTGTGGAATGTACCCTTAAAATGGACAAGACAATGTTGAGATAGGATGCTAAAACTATAGTTATGGAGAAAAATTAATCTGTAGCTAAAGAAAAAAAGACTACTGTTTCTGGGAAGTAAGTATCAGAGCAGGACAATGCTAACAGAGGCACATAATCACAGTAAAAATGGTTAATACAATTGGAAGAACAGTAAGACCCAGAGAATACACCCGATTAAACTGCAATAGCTGTAGAAAAGCTATAGAGGTATGTGAGGGATACTAGCAGAAGGCAGATCCGCGGAGATGCCACCACCATGTAGGGCAGGGGATTACAAATGGCCACACAGCGGGCAGAAGCCATCACAGCTAGCATGAAAATCTCAGCCACATTGAAAACCATGAAACCACCCAGTTGAGGGACACATTCATAGTAGGAGGTGGTTTTCTTCTTTGCTAAGAAATTCATGAGCACTTTAGGGGAAATTAGATGGAATTTCCAAGATTGATGAGAGCCAAATGTCAGAGGAAGAAATACATGGGGGTTTGAAGTTGAGAGTCAACACTGCTGAGGGTGATGATGCCCAGGTTCCCTGCACTGTCAGCCCATAGATCACCAGGAAGACCAGGAAGAGGGGAATCTGGAGCTCTGGCCATTCTAAGATGCCTATGAGAATAAAAGCAAAAAGAAAAATATAAAAGGCATGTGGGCCACCAGGCCTTGTGTGCAGGTGCACCGCCATGCCCTGCAAGCCATGCAGCAAGATGATGATATAACAGGAGAGTGACACAAGGGAAAGCCAAGACAAGATGCACTGAAAAACCAGGAACTAAGGTGCAACAAAGAGTAGGACACCATTCTCCCACATCGGAGGTTCCGAGGATCGAATCCCAGTGAAGACAAGAGGAGAAGGATTAGAATAGAGGCCAGGAAACAGATACAGAGTCTCCCAATGAATAGACTCAAAAACAGCAAAAATGGGATGGGGGGGCTAAAAATGGATAAAAGTAAATAAATAAATAAATCCTTAAAAAATGTATAGGGAAGGAAGATACAGACTATAGTTGATGGTAAAAAAAAATGTAGTTACAGGGTTCCTGGTGAAAGATAGTGCTAACTTGGGTAAAAGTTAAAGAGCTGGAGACAGATAGAAAGAACATTTGTAAAAACAGTTGGCACAGAAACAAAATGACATACAACAAAATTAATATGATGTAATATGTAAGACATATATGATGGAATGGTAGATGGAGGTTGGATCACCTGCTCATGTTTGCTTTTGCATCCAGTTGAATATTCCTGACAATTCTGAATATTAGATGAAATGGCTTAAGGTGGTGTGAGAGATTAAATTGTGTACCCCAGTTTGGACATGTTCTTGGTGCCCATTTTGGTGGGTGTGGGCCCACTGTAAATAAGATCTCTTTAAGATGTTGTTTCAGTTAAGGTGTGTCCCAAATGAATCACATCAGGCTTTAATACAGATTGCCAGTGTCCTTTGTAAACTGAATGAAATTCAAACATAGAAAGAGAAAGCTAAAGAGAGAAAATGAAGCTGGAAGTCAAAGGAACTAGAGAAGAAAGTAGAAGACATCGCCATGTGTGTTGTTATGTGACAGAAAAACCAGGGACCACAAATCACCAGCAGCCAGCCCCAGAAAACCACAAGCTTTGGGGCACCTCAATTTTGGTCTTCTTCTATCTTCCACACTGTTAGTCAATCATTCCCATTTTTCAAGCCAACCCATTGTATGGTATTTGTTTTAACAGACAGGAAACTTAAAGGTGAGTTTGATCAAAATGAGATTTTTTTGTAGGTCCTTGGCATTTTTATTTATTTATTTTTTAATTTTAAAAAATATATATATATTTAGGATACATTGATTACATGGACATTAAACAGAAATTCCAGGAGTACCCATATGCCACCCCCCACACCTCCCACAACCTCCCACATACACATCCCTCATCAGTGTGGCATAACACCTGTGATATATATACACATTTAGGGGCTTTGTCATCAAGCATAGATCACAGTTCAGACTGTAGACGACCCTCCCTCCCATGTTCCGCATGATACATGATGATACAAACTGGCCTACATCCGCCATTGCAACATTTCCCACGACCATTCCTATGTCCCAAAAAAACCCGCATTACAATTGCCCCTCCCTCTCCCTGCTCCCAAAGTGTCCCAAAGGCTCCACATAATTTTGCAATTTCTTCCATTGCATATATCACAAGTCTATAGCAGGACACCAACAAGTCCATTCTAGTCCATAGTTCTTCCCCCAATCCTGAGGAGTCTGGGATGGTGATGTCCCCTCCACCACCAAGTGAGAGGGGCTTATATCCTGTGGATACGATGGAAGAGATTATCCTACCTGCAGCTGCAGGCTCTCTCCATTCCCCAGCATAGCTGTAGTCCAACATCAACTCCCAACTAGGTGTCCTGGGTGAGTCCATTGAGTTGTAGCATAGGACTTGCGGGTCCACAGAGTCTCTGGACACAGTTGGCACATGAACAGCCCATAGTCTCCGGTCTATGGAAGTACACCTAAAACTCTGGCATCAAATACAGGTTTGAATAGAAGAGACATTTGGACCATGTGCAGTGAAGACATATTTCGATCAGACTCTGTCACTCTCAGGAGCAAGAATTCCAAATTACGGCCCACTAGTAAGGCACCAAATTCTGGAGCTATCTGCCCTGATACAGTAGCTGGATATCTCCAAAGCCCTCAGGAGGCCCTCTGTTTGGGGTGATATCCATATTGGAAGCCTAGGAGGCCCTACTGGGATCTGCATAAGTATTACCTCTGGGTTGAACTCCCGAATCACTTTGAAGTCTCTTAGCTCTATGAACTCATTTGTCTTTACCATTTCCCCCTTTTATTCAAAGACTTTTTCCAGTTGTACTGCCCATTGGCATTTGTTAGTAATCCTTCTTTGCCAGGGAGTCTCATCCCCGGGAGTCATGTCCCATGCTGGGAGGAAGGTAATGCATTCATTTGCTGAGTTTGGTGTGGCTTGTATGTGGATATTTGAAAAACACCATCCTAGATGATACATTTATTTACACTTTTACAGCTTTTTCTATATTTATAAATAAAAATCATAATATGTTGCTTAACAAATTTGCAACTCTTTGCACTGAGGACCTCCCCTGTGTTTTTGAAATTCTAGCATGCCTTTTTGTCCTAAAACACTGGGTGTTACTTCTACATCCCCACTACTGCATATGCATATATCTTATTTTGCATTTTCTATATTTGCAGTTTCTAACGATCTGTCTTCAGCCTTCATTCTCTCATTTCTTTCCCATGAAAATCATAGCAAGTATCAGCTATCAGCCAATATAGAATGTTTCTTAATTGTACTGGGCCCACTCTTTCTCCTGAAATCTAGTATGCTACTGGCTTGCTACCTTCATTTGAAAATGCAATATAAAATTTTGAAACACCATTTTAAATCACAACCATCATATCCATTACCTAATTTTCTCTTTAAAAGCTCTGCAATGAATTATTTGTCAATTTCAATAAGTTCTCTTTCCAAGGTTCTACTCTTTGCCATCCAATGCAGTTCCCTCTTCTACTTCCTTATGTCAAGACTTCATTAACAAGGCCAGTGATTATTGTAATAGTATCCTTTTTAGTCTCCATATCTCATTTCTCTTAGATTGGTTGGATAGGCAAATCGCAGTAAATTAAAGTTTTTTAATTAGGTAAAATATATAACCTGAATTATTCTTTAGAATAATTGAATTTATTTTGGTCTCATTTTCAACACATTCTATAATTGGGTCCATATTACTCCCCTAGTCATGCTCCCCTACCAGCTGCACAGTGAATGTATACTTTCATCTCTGGTCTTCCATGTCTTTGCTTATATGATTCCCCTGGGACTGCTCCATTTTATGTGAGAGGTGGCATCTCATATGAAATAAATTTGCCACCATTTGTAATAGTGACCTCATGTGATAAGAAACTGGAAATTAGTGTGAAATGGAGCTAACAAATTAAATTTGTAAATTTAAGGATACCAATCTTGATCCTACTCTAGGCAATTTCCCTCCTATGCAGACTTATGACTAAGTGGCAGAGGAGAAACATTTGTGAATTCCCTTTAAATTAGTACCAGTGCTGCATGGCTAGAGAGTAATAATGATGTCTTAAAATAACTTATATTTTGCAAATATTTTCCATGTATTTAGAGTATTCTTTCATTATCAAATGACAAGGGAGAATAACAAGAATGTAAAATTAGTTTTGAGCATTCTATTTTATGTCAATAGTTCCAAGGGCAACACAGGAAATAAATATTTCTTCTTAACCTTATTCCCCTTGAGAATATTATAGAATTCTATCCCATCAAATCAAAAATTTAGGGTTATATAGCTTTTTATTGACTTGCTCCTTCTTATCAGCTCTCTCTCCTCAAATGGAGATTCTTTTTTTTTATATCTTCTCAACTAAAATGTGTGAGGATTTATTTTAATGGGAAATAGATGGCTTACCTAAACCATATTCCATTATTGTAGTGTTTTAATTCCATGCTTCTATATGTATTTTAGTACATGAGATAAATGATGATTTTCCTGAGATAATTTATGATCTACAGTTATAATTTCAAAAAAATTGGCACCGTTTGGAGTATGAGTAATTGCATACTCAGTTTAATTGCACAGGTTATGCTGTGAAACATGCAATTTTATTTTAGCTAACTTTTTTGTTGTTGTTGCTACATATGCCCCCCTTTCTGCATGCTCTTGCTGTGTTCATTTTTTTTTTTGCATTCTTCTGTGTCTGCTTTGTCTCCCCCCATTGTGGCGATGTGCTGAGTCAGCTCACTGCACAGGCAGCTTGTCTTGCTTGTGGGCTGCTCTGCTCCACTTGCTGGTGGCTCTGCTCCATTCGCGGGTGACTTGCCCTGCCTGTGGTGTCTTTGCCCTGCCCCTGTCAGCTTTTTACCCTGCCCAAGGGGATCTGCCCTGCCCATGGTGGCTTGCCCTCTCAAGGCAGTCTGCCCACTTGGAGAGGCCCCTAGGAACAGAACCCAGGGCCTCCCATGTGGTGAACCGGTGCCCTATCCACTTTGCTACAGCTGGTCCCCTTAGCTAACATTTTAAAAATACTATGATATATACAGTTTCCATTGTGAAAATCCATAGTTTCATTAGTGATATAATTGATTTAAGTACACAAGACATAATGATGCCAATTTTAACTTCAAAACATACATAGCTGGGTTATAATTGATACCCTAAATTCCCCCAAGTAGGTATAAATCTTGGAAACAAACAACTTAAACATTTTATTATTTGATTAACTTAACACCTAGGACCTGCCAAAAAGAAATTAATTGGCTCATTTTAAACCACAGAATTTGGATTTCTTAATGCCCATTGTACAAACAAAAGATACATATTTTCTACCCATCTCTAATGGAGGACTTGCTTCTAGTTCTTATTGAGACTCTACATAATCAAGGCAGTGAGAGTTTATGAAACTTTATAAACCTCTGAGACCCTGTCCCTGAAACACAGTGACTCTGGAATCCTCACATTGCCTTTTACATTCTTGGAGAGGTGCCACTAGTAATTAGTTCTTTAACAAGAGCTCCTCTGGGAATTGAGTCAGGCATGCTTTGGGGCCTCTTTGTGACTTTCCTGGTCTAGATTATTGAAGTTAATTGAACTCCATGGCATCTGAAGGGCACAGTGATTGAACATATCTCCTAAAATAGCTCATTATAATCAGGGATTGGTTTTGTAAAAATAGATTTGTTGAAGATCTAGGACACAAATATTTATCAGTCAGATTAGTACAAACTCTGTTTATTTAGCTATGAGTGATTCTAGTGTAAAAAATGATTTTTCTCCCATTTTGCCTCAAGTAAAACAGTTAGCATGGTCAATATGGAAGGGATTGTCATGAAGTAGAGGTTAAAAGGAGGATGCTTTTGCCAAAGAACAAGCCTCATACAGTAAAATTATTATTTTATTCTTTTCTTTACTCTTGTTTTTTAGTGAGAAAAAAGTAGAAAGTAACTACTGGGAAAAAGTCAATAATTTTAAAAATCAAAATTCTTTGGTAAGGTGAGACTATATCTTCAGATTTCCAGATAAGTACAAGTTTTTCAAACACTGAAGCTTTCATATATATATATATATACAATGCATGTGATGGCTAATACAATTATATAGAAAAAAATATATATAAAGAAATTGTCCCTGAGACAGTTTTCTTCTGTGGTGTTTAAGTCCTCTTTGTAGCAAAACTTCCTTTCTGGTGTGTCATAAGATTGTCCACTATACATCTTAAATTGAAAGATGAAAGTTGAGCTATATGGATGGCACAAGTCATTTATAGAAAGTATAAATGTATACACATGCAACAGAAACATACATTTTGTAAGCACTCAAGAAAATAAGCAGATTCACATTAAATATATCAGCTTTTTTACCTGGCAGTGGCAGGAGGGATGGATAAAGGAATAAAGTTAAAAGGGAACAAAAAATAAATTTAAAAAGAGATGCACTTTGCCAGGCCCATTATGATTATATGCCATGAACAGAGGAACATAATTATTTTAAACCTCTTTCCTGAGGTCCCATAACAGTTTGAAAGGCATATATATATTTGTTGGGCATATAATCCACTTCTGAATTCTCATCTATAGAAAGTATTACAAGTTATTAAAATATATAACAAAAATCTTCATCAGAGTATTATTCAGTAAGCAAAGTATTAAATCCACATCAAAGAAATGTATTAAGTAAAATATAAAGATATATATTTAATGTAATATAAACTTTAAAACTTGGTTTATATGCATTACATAGAAACTTGGGGCAAGCTTCTCATAAATAAGAGGTTACGTTACAATGGTTTCTTTAAAAAATTTTATTAAGTTAAAATTTAAATAGAATAAATTGCATAGATTATAAGTGTGCATGAATGAGATGTGACAAATGAAAACAACTTTTATTACTACCCAATTAAGAGAGCATCTCCATCACCCCAGAAAGTTCCCTGATATATCTTTTCACTTAATCCCAGGGGATATAATCTCACATCATATCCCAGGCCACAATTGATATGATTTCTATCACCAGAGTTTAATTTTTCCTATGCTAGAACATGATGTAAATAAAATAATATAGTATGTTTTGTCTGATTTATTTTGCTTGACTTAATGCAATGAATTTCTTCCATCAGTAGTTGATGCCATTTTGTTGCTGTGTAGTATTGATTTTACAAATATACCACAATTTGTTTACATTTTTCTGTTTACCAGCAGTTTGAATATTTTAAGTTCAGATTATTATGAATAAAGTTACCATGAACATTAGTGAACAAGTAATTTTCTGCACATATGCCTTCATTCCTTTTGGGTAAGAATCATAGAGGAGATTCCTGAGATATATAGTAGACACATGGTAACTTTATTAGAAACTGCCAAACTATTCCTGAAGTGGGTGTACTATTTCCCACTACAGCCAACAACATTTGATGGTTCCAGAAGCTACAAACAGTAGTCAATATTTGGTAAGATTATTTTAAATTTTATATAAACTAGTGGGTGGAGGTGGTATTTCATTGTTAACTCTGATGTCATTTCTCTGATGACATAGGATGTCAGGGCTTTATTTTATGTGTTTATTGTCCATTCATATTTTTTTCTGTGAAGTATTGGTTGAAATTCTTTGTCTATATTTATTGTATTGTCATTTTGTTATTGGCTTGTAGGGGTATTTATATGTACTCTGGATACAACTAAATTACTTTGGCTTCTTAGTTGATAATCAGTTGGAAATACATTTGTATATATGTTTAAACTCTAATTCTATTGCATGATCTATTTATCTATCTTTAAAAAAGATTGCACTATCTTTATTATTGTAGCTTTATAGTAAATCTTTGAAATCAACATTGGAGTTTCTTCAGCTTTTTTCTTTTACAAACATCTTTTGTATTTAAAAAATTGACTAAAAATTGATAATGATGAATTCTCAAGTAATGAAAGCAAATTGTAGGAAAACTGGTGTATTATGTTTTTAAAAGCACATTCCATATGGATTATATTAGAGTGCTATTAAAATTATTTAGAATTATATGTGGGTTGTGAAAAGAGATGGTGTTGCAACCCAGCTTCTGAAGGGCATGAGCGAGGGTGGCTGAAAGACCAAAGAATGCACTCACCAATATGTTAGACATGAGCTTTACTTATTGGGACTTATGGACATGAGAGATCCTCTCTGGTGGTGGCGACCCAGAGAATGAAGATAGCGCTCTGCAAAGAAGTGGGAAAATGAGATGCAGTAAATAGGGTCTCAAAACAAAGGGTCATATGAAGCACATAAATGGTGTCTGGTGATGCTATTATAGGAAGAAACTGTACAGCCTGGAGAAAAGTACAGTCCATGATACCATTTTTACATTGTTTTCTTGTCCCGTCCAGCGGGACAGTCAAGTGGGACCTCCGGACGTCTCCGGGCCTGTGAGGGAGAGAATGGTATGGGACAGGGAGACACGAAAGAACGAAGCAAGACAGTAGGTCTGATCAAGCTGCAAGGTTTATTAGCAAAAGTACAAGTATTTAAGGAAGAGGAGAGGGGGTGGCTAGCAGGGCTTAAGCAACTTGTGAGTTTCCTATTGGCAGTTACTGTTGTTAAGGGGAGTATGTCACGGGGAAAGGGTAGTTTATGGGGGAGGGAGTTAGCCTTGTAATCAGGTGGTCGTA
>PVKH010029846.1:0-12546 GCA_004027955.1 Chaetophractus vellerosus | reverse complement strand
TTTTTTTTTTTCACGAGGCACTGGGAACCGAACCCTGGACCTCCCATGTGGGAGGCGGGCACTCAACCGCTTGAGCCACATCTGCTCCCCAAAAAACCATTTTTGAAAAATATACTTATATTGCAAGACTTATGGAAGCTTTGCATCTTTCCCTTGTTCTTATTACTAAGATTGTCTCTCTCCTACTCTGCCCAGTGAAAAAGCTAGTTCCTATTATAAGAAAGTAGAGGCTCTGGCCTCTCAATAAAAGGGCCAAAGGAAATTAAGCAGTATTGAGACCAGTGGGAAGAAGCTACAAGAAGGCAGATTTCATCGGTATAAGGAATTTTGTTCTAGTAGATTTCCAAAAATGAAATGGCTGCCATAGAAGATTATGAGACTCACATCAGGAGTTTTCCAAAAATAGCCTTGATATCCACTGGGCAGAGGTGTTTTAATAGAAAAAGTTCTATCATGATCACATAGGAGGATGAACAAAATACTGTATTATGTCATCTGATCCTAAACTTTTATGATTCTAGGATGAGGAAAACTGGTGTAAATATTTAAGGGTATACCATTCTTTCTAATATTGTACCTTTCTTGGAATTTCCTTTCTTCACTCCAGGGTGAATCTAAACGCATCACCCTAGTCCTCCAGCAGCCACAGTCTGGAGGGCCACAAGGACACCGTCATGTCGTGCTAGGGAGTCTCCCAGGCAAGATAGTATTACAGGGCAACCAGCTGGCAGCCCTGACTCAAGCCAAGAATGCCCAGGGACAGCCTGCCAAAGTAGTAACTATCCAGCTGCAGGTGCAGCAGCCACAGCAAAAAATCCAGATTGTACCACAGCCTCCATCATCACAACCACAGCCCCAACAGCCTCCCTCAACCCAGCCAGTGACCCTCTCCTCTGTGCAGCAGGCACAGATAATGGGACCAGGACAAAGTCCAGGACAAAGACTTTCAGTACCACTCAAGGTGGTACTGCAGCCACAGGTGAGGCTCATACAGTTAGGAAGGAAAACAAACCTCTTGGTCCCTTGCTGTTGCCCTCAGGCAACCACTTTTTGTTGGATGTGGAGCCAATCTAGATTTAAATCTCTGACCTGAGATGCAGACTTTTATTTCTTTTACTCGTGGAAATCTTGTTTTAACTATATCATGAAAAGTTAGAGCTATTAGCTTTGGAGATAGATGATTTATCTTTGAGCTGTTTCATTTACAATCTTTATCTAATATTCTTGTGAAATTAAAAAAAAAAATTGAAATATTCTCTCATCTGAAGAATAAGGAAGTATTCTTTATCACTCCTCTCACCTCCCAAAGAGGTAAAGGTAGGCCAAGAGGAGAATTTGAATTTTCTGCTTTTAGCCCAGAGGCTCATATTGGCTATATTAATTGTAATTTTCCTAGAGTATTTGAGATGAGTATTGCTATAAGGATCATGGCTAAAGGATATTAAAGTTTGATTTGGCACAGTTTTATCCTTTTCTCACCCTCTTCCCACCCCCACCCCTCCACCCCCCAAAAAAAGTTTTAATGTGTCTGGGTTCAGTAAGACTTTGGGCCTGGTTCTTGAGAAACTTGAGAACTAAAGTTACTAGCCTACCTGTGTCAGAGCTCAATTTTTATTTATAGGGATGTTGAAATTTTGGTGTCTTTATTTCTACAGGCTGGCTCTTCCCAAGGGGCTTCTTCAGGGCTCTCCGTAGTTAAAGTTTTAAGTGCCAGTGAAGTGGCAGCTCTGTCATCACCAGCAAGCACTACACCTCATACGGGGGGCAAGACAGGAATGGAGGAAAACCGCAGGTTGGAGCACCAGAAGAAGCAAGAGAAAGCAAACCGGATTGTAGCAGAGGCTATTGCTAGGGCCCGTGCCCGGGGTGAACAGAACATACCTCGAGTCCTGAATGAAGATGAGTTGCCCAGTGTTCGGCCAGAGGAAGAAGGTGAAAAGAAACGCAGAAAGAAGAGCAGTGGGGAGAGGCTTAAGGAGGAAAAGCCAAAGAAGAGCAAAACCTCTGGTACCTCTAAAACCAAGGGCAAGAGTAAGCTAAAGTGAGTACCCCTTGCTGTTTTGTTGAGACATTTGAGAGCAGTGCACTCATTTTTAAATAATGTTTAAAGGGGCTACCTGTATTTAGCAGCTATATGGTTCATGGTGATCTGTCCTTTCATAGAAGATAATAAAACTTTTCTTTTCCCCATCCCAGAGCTTACATGATTTGTTAAACAGAAATTTGCAAATTAATATATTTTAAAAGAGAAACACTAAGGTACAGGAAATATAGCCAATCATTGTGTTGGGGGTTACATTTCAAAGCTATGACTCTGTTTTTATATATTCTTCCTGGTATAGTATCACAGTAGTGTGAGAGAGATTTCTCCCTATCTCCTTACCCGCTCAGACATGGCTGCCCTGTTCTTGCATCTCATCTGTGAATTGGGGAGGAGTGCTGCAACCACTGTCAGTCTTAAACAGTGATGATAGAACCATGCTTTTCCACATAATTCTTGTCACAGTTGAGTGTCCTCTCTTTCCCTTCCATGTCCTGTAGCTTTACTCCTTTTTCTCTAGCTTCTATTTCCTGGGATTCTCATTCAGCCTTTATAGCATAATAATAATAATAATAATGCTTTCTATTTGTACAGGATTTTGCAGCTTTTAAAAAACAAGACATATCTTTTTTCTTATTTGCACCTTAACAACAGTCAGGATAGGTATAGGTATAATCACCAGTGTTTATAAATAATGAAACTAATGTCCGTCTGTTGACAGAACTGGGACTAGAAATTAGGCCTTCTAATTCCTAGTCCAGTATTCATTCCACTGTATTATGCTGCTTTTGTTCAAGCATTTATTAACATAATGGTAGCTAGGATTTCTCAAATCTAGTGTAGAGGTCAGCCAGTGGTTTACAAACCCCAACATCATCTTTTTTCAAATACTCTACTCGGTAGTTGTGTCCCAGAAACTAAAGATGAAAGTACTTCCTTTTGGAAGCTTGGTATGTAATGGTTTAGATTATGTTTTCTTAACTGCAAATTTTCCTTGTCCTCACTGAAAATGAGTGGTTTTTCCTTTTTAGCACCATCACTCCTGTGGTGGGTAAGAAGAGAAAGCGTAATACTTCATCTGATAATTCAGATGTGGAAGTCATGCCTGCACAATCACCCCGAGAAGATGAAGAAAGCAGCATTCAGGTAAAAGTATCCCTGAAGAACTTAATAGAAACATCATGTTCAATTATGACAAGCAAACCAGGAATTGTTACTGAGAACTACAATTCTCTTCACATTTCTGTGGTTTTTCTAAACCAGAGGTTGGTCTAAAAGGTGGAAAGACCTGACTAATGTCTTTTAAATTTTGTCTTTTTGGCCCAAAAAGCATATTACTATTAAAATTAGCTCTACTCATTTCCACAAATCTAATAATTCACAAAACAAGCCAAACATGAAATCATGCTGCATGATTGCTATCATGGTCATGTCAGTCCTTTGGTTTCTCTTTAAATTGTCTGGCTATGCCTTTTGTCTTACGCTTTCTACACTTTAGGTTCTGACTCTGTGAATTGGGGTACTTAGACATAAAGTTTTTTTCTGTCTTTAAAAATCAGAGACATTAGAAGAGAACAAAAGAAACCATACCGTAAAAACTTTATTAGTTTTTCATCTCTGATTCTATACTTTTAGAGTCCCATCTTTGCATCCAATTTCTAACCTTAGAAGGAACTTGGTTATTTGGATTCAGACCTTTGATACTGTTTCTAAACAGCTTTATGAGCCTGGTCCATTCACGTAGCTGGGTCTGAATTCCTCATCTGTAAATGAGGGTTTAAACTAAATGAATCTTAAGTGCCTTCCCAGCTATTAATATTTATAAATGTCTTCCCTCTTCTTAATATGCTTTTAATACATTTACAAAATGATACTTGAGTTCTTCTGGGAGAGATTAGCATGTGAGAATAACAGAAATTTTTGAATAGGAAAGTGAGACAAACCAGACTTAACTGACAGTATGAAGCAATAATTACCAATAGTTTGGAATTGGAGAAGAAATAACAGATTAATAAGATAGAGTCTAGAAATAGACTCCAATAGTTATGAGAATTTAGTATATGATTAAAATGCCATTAAATCAATGGAGGAAAGAAAGATTATTCAATGAATTATGTTAGTACAACTGGTTTCCTTTTTAGGAAAAAAAAACAATTTCTGACCTCACTTTTTAAACAAAAGCAAATTCCAGTTTAATCAGAGTTTAAATATAAAAAAATGAAATCATGGACTGTCTATAAAAATGGATAATTTTTACAATAATCATTAAGTAGGGTGGGTCTTTCTAAGGAAGATATTAAAATTCAAAAGTTAGAAAGGGAATGATTGATACATTTGACTAAATAAAAATTATGTGTGGTATAACAAAAAAAGTTAAGAGTATAAACCCTGGAATCAGATTGCCTGGATTCCCATCTTAACTCTACCATTTACTAACATTGTCACTTTGGGCAAGTTACTTAACCTCTTGGTGCCTCAGTTTCCTCATCTCTAAAATGGAGATAATAATTTGTTGTTAGGAAGATGAAATGTAAGCAGCTCACTGTCTTGCTCATCTTCTTTAGGAGGCACCGGACACCAAACCTGGGACCTCTCATGTGGTAGGCAGGAGCTCAGTCACTTGCGCTTCCCTTCCCAGGAACTGTGAAATTTTTAAAAACCTTTTCAACATTTGCCATTTTATTTTTTAGTGTATATATATATATATGAGACAGATCACAACAGTGCACAAAAGTAGGCGTGGTAGAAGTCTCCCATTCTAGACTCCAACCTTCATAGTCCCTAGTTCTCTTCCCTAGAGGAAACCTCTATTGGCATTTTGTATGTGAATCCTTCCTGAGATATTCTTTATTTTCATAAACACCCTACCTCCACTTCCACTAAATATTAGCATTCTATACCTCCTCTTCTCTATTTTGCTCTTTTTTTTCCCCAATGATACATTTTGGAAATTGTCCTTTATCAGAAAAAAACAGACCTAGCCCTTTTCATTACGAAAATTTTTAATTTATTATTTATTTTATTATGAAAAGTTTCAAACATACACAAAAGTAGAGATTTTTTAAAGCCCCATATTCCCATTATCCCACTTGTATTTACCAAAAGATGGCCATTTATTCCTCCTCCCACTCTAGTCCTGCCCCCCTCTGAATTATTTTAAGGCAAATCCAAGTCATTTTTTAAGTATTTCTTAAATTTAAAAAATACTGTATATGTGTATGTATGTATGTATGTATGTAAAATAAGAATACTACGTTTTGGGTATAATAAAAAGCAATACAGAAATATAAAGTAAAAGGTAGAAAGTCTCTCATAATCCTTCTTGCTAGAAGTAGTTAGTGGTAGTTTATTAACCCTCCCAAGGCTTTTTTAATGAGATAAAATATAATTTGGTGGGTTTTGAGAAATGTATGCATCTATATAACCACTACCCAAATGGAGATACAGAATGTTTCCATCATCCCAAAAAGTTTTCTTGTACCCTTTTCCATTTATTCTACCCCCTTCCCACACTAGGCAACCACTGTTCTGATTTCTAGCACCATAGATTAACTTTGCCTACTCATGTAAATGGAATTATATGGGATGTACTCTTGGGTCTTACTTCTTTCTGCATGTTTTTGAGACTTACCCATGTTGTCAAATATATCAGTAGTCCACTTTTTTTCCCTTGATTAATATTTGATTTTATGAGTGTACTACAATTTTCATATCCATTCCCTTGTTGATGGACCATTTGGGTTGTTTCTAGAAGGCTGCTATGAACATTCTTAATACAAGTCCTTTTTGGACATAGGTTGTCATTTCTCATGGCTAAATCCCCAAAAGTAGAATTGATAGGTAGCTTTGTGTTTAATTTCATAAGACTCTGCCAGTTTTCCAAAGTGATTGTATAATTTTAAATCTCACCAGTAATATGTGAGAGTTCCAGTTGTCCTCGAGCAAGCAGACAGCCTTGAGAAGGCAAGCCGCCGCGGGCAGGGCAAAAAGCCGCCGCGGGCAGGGCAAGCTCATGCTGCGCGGTGAGCTGACTCCGCAGGCCGCCGCACAGGGCGGGGGGCGGGGGGGACAAGCAGACACGAAAGAACACAAGAATGAACACAGCAAGAACAAGCAGAAAGTGGGGGCGGATATGTAATAAATAAATAAATAAAAAGATATACACTATAATGTATTATCAACTCTTCATCTCTACACATTTACAATAAACCTTATTAAAATTCTGCATACATTAAGCATCAACTCCCATTCTCAACCCATATTCAATTTCATAGTAACCTATACCCTAGAGTTTACTTCCGTGAGTTTACTCATTGTTTTAGTTTATATTAGTTAGACCATGCAATATTTGTCGTTTTGTGTCTGACGTATTTCACTCAACATAATGTCCTCAAGGTTCATCCATGTTTTCATATACATCCTGATTTCATTTCTTCTTACAGCTGAATAGTATTCCATTGTACCACATTTTCTATCACATTTTATTTACTCATTGGTTGATGGACATGTAGGTTGTTTCCATATTTTAGTAATTGTGAATAATGCTGCTGTGAACATTGGTGTGCAAATGTTCGTTGGTGTCCTTGTTTTCAATTCTTCTGACTATATTCTGCCTAACAAGATTGCTGGATCATAAGGCAGTTCTTTATTTAATTTCCTGAGGAATCACCAAACTCTTCCACAAAGGCTCCCCCATTCTACATTCCCACCAGTAGTGAAGGAGTGTTCCTAATTCTCCGCATCCTCTCCAACACTTATAGTTTTCTCTTTTCGTAATAATGGCCATTCTGTATGGTGTGAAATATCTCAGTGTAGTTTTGATCTGCATTTCACTAATAGCTAATGATGTTAAACATTTGTTCGTGTGCTCTTTGGCCATTTGTATTTCCTCTTCGGAGAAAGAAATGTCTATTCAAGTCTTTGGCACATTTTTTAATTGGGTTGCTTATCTTTTTTTTATTGGGTTGTGTGACCTCTTTATATAACATGGATATCAAACCCTTATCAGATATGTGGTTTCCAAATATTTTCCCCATTGATTAGGCTGCCTTTTTACTTTCTTGAAAAGCCCTTTGAAGCACAAAAGTGTTTAGGTTGGGAGCCAGTGTGGCTCAGTGGTTGAGCATTGGCCTCCCACTTATGAGGTCCCCAGGTTCAATCCCTGGCCCCAGTACCTAAAAAAAAAAAAGGTGTTTAAGTTTGAGGAGGTCCCATTTATCTATTTTTTTTCCCTTTTCATTCCTTGTGCTTTGGGTTTAAGATTTAAGAAATCACTGCCTACCACAAGATCTTGAATGTGGTTCCCTACATTTTCTTCTAGGAGTTTTATGGTGTAGCATTTATGTTTAGGTGTTTGATCCCTTTAGAGTTAATTATTTTATAAGGTGTGAGATACGAGTCTTCTTTCTTTCTTTTGGATATGGAGATCCAGTTCTCCCAGCACCATTTGTTAAACAGACTGTTCTGATCCAGCTTGGGTGGGCTTTGACAGTCTTGTCAAAAATCACTTTGCCATAAACTTGAGGATCTATTTCTGAACACCCTATTCTCTTCCATCGGTCAACATATCTATCTTTATGTCAGTACCGTGCTGTTTTTACCACTGTAGCTAAATAATATGTTTTAAAGTCAGGAAGTGAGAGTCTTCCAACTTTGTTCTTGTTTTTAAACATAATTTTGCCTATTCAGGCAAAAAAAAATTTTATTTTATTTTATTTTATTTTTTTTTGATAATTGGCCTTTCCAATTCTGTAAAAAAAAAAAAGGCTTTTATTTTTGTGGGGTCAGTAGTAATGTCCCCCCTCTCGTTTCTGGTTTTATTTGTATCTTCCTTCTCTCTTTCTTTGACAGTCTAACTAAAGGTCTGTCGATTTTATTATCTTCTCAAAGAACCAACTTTTGGTTATGTTGATTCTCTATTTTTTTTCTCAATTTCATTTATTTCTGCTCTCATCTTTATATTTCTTTTCTTTGGCATGATTTGGGATTAGTGTGCTGCTCTTTTTTTAATTCCTCCAGGTGTGCAGTTAGGTATGTATTTTAGCTCTTTCTTCTTTTTTAATGTAAGCATTGAGGGCTATAAATTTCCCTCTCATTGCTGCCTTCACTGCATCCCATAGGTGTGTGTGTGTGTGTGTGTGTGTGTGTTTGGTGTGTGTTTGTGTTGAGGTACCAGGGGCCAGGGTTAGAACCTGGGACCTTGTATGTGGGAAGCCAGCACTCAACTGCTGAGCCACATTGGCTCCCCTGAGGTTTTTTTTTTTGTTGTTGTTGTTGTTTTTTAATTTTTTGCTTGTTGTTGTTTATGAGGCACCAGGATTCAAATCTGGGGCTGTCCTGTGGGAAGCAGGTGCTTAACCGCTTGAGCCACATCCACTCCCTCCATCGGTTTTGATATTTTGTGTTCTCATTTTCCTTCATCTCGAGATATTTACTGAGTTCTCTTGTGATTTCTTCTTTGACCCACTGATTATTTAGGAGTGTGTTGTTTAACCTCCATATATTTGTGAGTTTTCCCTTTCTCCACCTGTTGTTGATTTCTAGCTTCAATCCATTATGATCAGAGATAGTGTTTTGTATAATTTCTGTCTTTTTAAATTTATTGAGACTTGTTTTGTGACAGAACAACTTGGTCTATTCTGGAGAAAACTCATGAGCACTTGAGAAGAATGTATATCCTGCTCTGTGGGGTACAACGTTCTATATATTGAGGTCTAGTTTATTTGTCATATTATTCAAGTTCTCTGTTTACTTATTGATCCTTTGTCCAGTTCTATCCAAAGATGAGAGTGTTGTATTGAAGACTCCACCTGTTATTGTGGAGACATCTATTTCTCTCTTCTTTTATACAAGTGTGTGCCTCGTGTATTTTGGGTCACCCTGGTTAGGTGCATAAATATTTATTATTGTTATTTCTTCTCAGTGAATTGCTTTTATCAATATAGAATGTCCTTCTTCATCTTATATAACAATTTTGTTTTTAAAGTCTCTTTTGTCCAATATTAGTATCGCTACTCCAGGTCTTTTTTGATTACTGTTTGTGTGGAATATCTTTTTCCAACCTTTCACTTTTCAGTCTGTTTGTATCCTTGTGTGTAAGGTGAGTCTCTTGAAGCCAGCATATAGATGACTGATATTTTTTTATCCATTCTGCCAGTCTGTGTCTTTTGATTGGACTGTTCAGTCCATTAACATTTAACGTTGTTACTGTAAAGGCATTATTTACTTTATTCATTATATCTTTTGAATTTCCATTGTCCTAGCTTACTGTTATCTGCCTTTTTAACCTTTTTGTTACCTTTACTGACAGTCTTCATTTTTACACTCTTCTCCAGGCCTCTCTCTCCTTTCCTTTCAAGTTGCAGCACTCCCTTTAGTATCTCTTGTAAATCCAGTCTCTTGGTGACATGCTCTTTTAGTTTTTGTTTATTTGTGAAGACTTTAAACTCACCCTCAATTTTGAAGGATAAAGAATTCTTTGCTGACAGTTTTTCTCTTCCATTTTTTGTTGTTGTTACATATCCCCCCCCTTCCTGCTTGCTCTTGCTGTGTTCATTTTTTTGTGTTCTTCTGTGTCTGCTTTGTCTCCCCCCGTTGCGGTGACGCGCCGAGTCAGCTCACCGCGCAAGCGGCTTGCCCCACTCGTGGGCGGCTCTGTTCCGTTCGTGGGCAGCTCTGCTCCGTTCGCAGGCAACTTGCCCTGCCCGTGGTGACTTTTTGCCCTGCCCACAGCGACTCTGCCCCTGCCCACGGCGGCTTGCCCTCTCAAGGCCGTCTGCCCGCTCGGAGAGGTCCCCGGGAACCGAACCCGGGGCCTCCCATGTGGTGAACTGGCGCCCTCTCCACTGGGCTACAGCCAGCCCCCCCAGTTTTTCTCTTTCAGAACATTTAATATATCATACCCACTACCTTTTCACCTCCATGATTTCTGATGAGAAATTGGTACTTAGTCTTATTGAGCATCCTTTGTATATGATGACTTGGTTTTCTCTTGCTGCTTTCAAATTTCTCTCTTTATCTCTGGCATTTGACATTCTGAATAATAGGTATCTCAAAGTATGTCTATTCAGATTTATTTGGTTTGGGGTGAGTTGTCCTTCTTGGATATTGATGACTTTCATAAGGGTTGGGAAATTTTTGGTCATTATTTCCTCAGATATTTTTTCTGCCCCTTTCCCATTCCCTTCTCCTTCTGGGACACCCATAACATGTATGTTTGTGCGTTTTGTGTTGTCATTCAATTCCACGAGACCCTGTTCTATTCTTTCCATTCTTTTCTTTTTCTTTTCTTCTGTCATTTCAAATTCAGATGCTCTGTCCTCCAACTCACTTATTCTGTCCTCGGCCAATTCAAATCTGCTATTAGATGTGTTCAATGTATTTTTAATTTCATTCCCATAGGATCTGTTACCTTTCTTTGCAAACTTTCAAATTCTTTTTTGTGCTCAACCAATGTCTTTTTTTTTTTTTTTTTTTTTTTTTTTAAGATTTATTTATTTTATTACATATCTCCCCTTCCCCCCGCTGCGGCGGCGCGGCTTTCCCTGCTTGTGGGCAGTCTCTGCGTCTGTTCACGGCCGGCTTTCAGTTCGCGGGTGGCTGGCTGCGCTCCATCTGCGGGCGACCTGCCCTGCCCGTGGTGGCTCTTGCCATGTCCGTGGCAGCTTCTTGCCCTGCCCACGGCGGCTCCGGCCCGCCCATGGCGGCTTGCCATTCTCAAGGCGGTCTGCCTGCTAGGAGAGGTCCCCGGGAAACGAACCCGGGGCCTCCCATGTGGTATGCCGGCGCCCTATCCACTGGGCTATCGAGCCGGCCCCCAATGTCTTCTTAATATCCTTAATCTCTTTAGCCATCTCATTGAATTTATTGAGGAGATTTGTTTGGATAGCTGTGATTAGTTGTCTCAATTCCTGTGTTTCATTTGAATGTTTAATTTGTTCCTTTGGCTAGACCATATCTTCCTGTTTCTTAGTATGGCTTGTAATTTTTTGCTGGGGTCTTAGCATCTCTTTCTCTTTTTTTAAAAAATGTGTTTATTCTGTGCCCAGTTTCTCTCTCTGGCCTATGACTTTCTTATTGGTTGGGTTTTTGTTAGGACTTCTTCTGTTCCTCCTCCTTAATGTTATTCTGTTCTGTTTGTTTTTTATTTGCTTCTGTGTATTTTTAATACTCCTTTTGTCTTCTCTTGCTGCTATTTCCTGGAGGGCTAATTTTGGTAGAAGTGTCCCACTGGAGACAATCTTCCCAGCTCTGGTTTTCCATTCAAAACAGGCTCAGCAGACCTATGAAGGGAGTGTAGATCAATTCCAATGTGCTCTAGAGAAGACACCTTAAAGGCCTCCAATATTCTCTTTGATGTCTCCCCCAATCTAGGTTTTCCAAAATACCGAGGAGGTAGCACTCTTTATCCAGCTGTTCCCTGCTGCCCTAAGGTTATTTTGTGCCTTTTATTCTCAGATCACTTAGCTCCTGGTCAGGGCACGGTTAGGCTGAGGTTGCCAGCCTACCTGGGGTGAAACTGTTGCACAGCTCCCAGCCCCTGAGATCTGAGTTCTCTGATCAACTGCCACCCCCTGTACTGGACCCCCAGTCAGAGTTGACTCTGCCTGCACTTTCTTGAGAGAGAGTAATCAGGCGGCTCTTGGTTCCTTGCCTTCCTGGGACACCTTGGGGATGAGAATGCAACAGCTGTTCAAGGTGGGTGGGGTGAATCTGCCTCTCCTACCCTCAAGAGAGTGTCCAGGGGTGCAGCCCTTTTAAGGTGGACAAGGTGAATCTGCCCACAAGAGTGTGCTTGTACGCTTCCTCTCTGTTCAGGGGTGCAGAGTGTGCAGCAGCCCTTCAAGGTTGGTTGAGTGAATCTGCCCTCTAGAGAGTGCAGGTTTCCTCTCTGTCCAGGGGTGCTTTGGGTCCCAGAGTAAATCTGCCTGTTCTTCTCTGAGAAAGCGTTCAAACAGTACCCGGTTTCCATTCCTGCTGGGTGTGGGGGCCTAAGCAGTGGCTTTCCAAACTGGGCGTGTTGGATCTGATCCCTACAGCCCCGGGGAACTGGTGTGTTTTTCAGTCACCCCTGCTCCACCTGCTGGGGGTGGAGTCAGCACAAATGCTGCTGGCTTCTTGGTGGCTTGAGCAAGTTTAAAACTTCAGCTGTGCTCAAGATTGGAATCCAGGTAGCCGAATTTGCTAATCAAGAGCTGTAGTTGGTGCCAGGCCAGTTCCCCTCCCTTGCTTTTGGGAAAGAGAGCTTCTGCTTCCAGCCAGGGAGTGGCCTGTCTCACCAGTAGGGGTTGGGCAACTGCCTGTGCAAAGTGGAGGAATCTTCTCAGGAATCTTCACTGCCTTCACTGATCAGTATCCTCTTCTTGTTCTTCCCTAGATGGTGTACTGTGTTCTTCTGGTCTTCTGGTTATTCTTTTTTTTTTGTTTTAGATTTATTTTTTATTCATTACATATCCCCCCCACCCCTTCTGCTTGCTCTTGCTGTGTGTCCTTTCTTCTGTGTCTTT
>PVKH010029845.1:0-12589 GCA_004027955.1 Chaetophractus vellerosus | reverse complement strand
CAATATATTATATTTTTCAAACAATGTATCCATGTTTTCTAAGCTGTCAAATGTTTGGCATGTGTGAAGCGAGTTGTCCCAACAGTGTGTTGTGGGAACACAGATTCAGGGAATAATGGGAACTTTCAGCAAATGATCCCTTTATTACAAAGAATAAAGAAAAGGCAAACATCCTTGTCACTTACAAAACACAGAGTCCAAAAGAGCAGGGGAAGAGGTCCCATTTTGACCCGTCTCCTGGGGTGGCTGAAAGTTGCTCTGGGTTGGGGCCTATAAATAGTGGCCTACATGCCCCACTTCACATCAGAGAAGAGAGGTCTATCTATATTGTTTTTGTCCACTGTCAGGAAAGGTCCCTACCACTGAAGACTCCTGTTCTGATAAGTATCTCAGGCTGTTTTTTTCTTCTCTGGTTTTTCCTTGTGGTTTTGCTTTTCCTTTCTCTAATGCCTTCTGAGATTAAGCATCTTTTCCTGTGCTTCTTGGCCATTTGTATATCTCCTTTGGAGCACTGTCTATTCAAGTTCTTTGCCCATTTTTGTAGTGAACCCTTGTAACCACCTTAAGTAGAGTTATCAACTTTAAATGCAATAAAGCACACAATATCAAGGGTCCATCAATGGACCATCCTCCTTCACTAGTCATTGCCCCTGTACTCAGGGGATTCTTGCTGTTCCATTAGAGAATGTGCTCATCAATTGTAACGAATGTATCACAATAATGAAGGATGTTGTTAATGAGGGAAAATGTGGGAGGTATAGGGAGCGGGGCATCTGGGAACCCCTATATTTTTTATGTAACATTTATGTAGTCTAAGTATCTTTTTTAAAAAATAAAATAAAAAAGAAATAAAACATATAGTCTATACTTCAATTATTTTCATATTCCCAAAAATGTTCTTTTGGATATTTTCTCCTCCATTAATAGAACCAGTCCATGACCATTTGGTTGTTATTATCCCTGTAATCTCTTTGTCTTTCTTTAAATTGTGAAAACATATATGCAACATGAACTTTACCATCTCAACCACCCCTGAGCATATATTTCAGGGGAATTAATAACACTCACAATGTTGTGTTACTCTTACCACCATTTTTTCACTAGCACTTTCCCATCACCTCAACCTTGCAACTACTGTGCATTAACTCACCCTCCTACCTTCTTCCCTGCTTCTGGTAAGCTGTAATCTACTTTCTGTCTCTATGAATTTTTTTTAACAAATCAATTTTATTGATACATATTAATAAAGCATACAATTCATCCAAAGTGTATAATCAGTGGTATTTGATATAATCACATAGCTGTGCATTCATCACTTCAATCATTGGTAGAGCATTTTCATTATTGCAATGATGATAATGATAATAAACAAAAAAACCCAAACAAGAAAATTCTTGACCTCTCAATCTCTCTGTTTCACCCGCTGTACAGAGCTGCTATTTCTATCTATGAATTTTATTATTCTAGCTATTTCATATTAGAGGACTCATACAATCTTGGTTCCTTTGCATCTACTTATTTCATTCAACATGAGGTTTTCAAGGTTCATCCATGTTGTAGCATGTATCAGAACTTCATTCATTTTTAGGGCTGAATAACATTCTATTGCATGTATATGCTACATTTTGTTTATCCATTCATTTACTGATGGGCATGTAGGCTACTATTTATAGACCCCAACCCAGAGCAAAAGGTTGTTTCTACCTTTTGGCTACTGTGGATAATACTGCTATGAACATTTTTTTGTAAGAATATCCGCTTTCAATCTTTTTGGGTACACACATCAAAGTGGGATTGCTGTTTTTGGTAGTTTAATGTTTAACTTTTTCTACGAATTACCAAACTGCTTTCCATAGTGGCGGCAGCATTTTACATTCCCACCAACAATGTCCATTTATCCTCATTCTTGCCAGCACTTGTTATTTTCTGTTTTTGTTTGTTTGTTTGTTTTTAATAATAGTCATTCTAGTGGGTGTGAGGTATCTCATTGTGGTTTTGCTTTTCCCTTCCCTAATGTCTAATGAGATTAAGCATCTTTTCATGTGCTTCTTGGCCATTTGTATATCTCCTTTGGAGCACTGTCTATTCAAATTCTTTGCCCATTTTTGTAGTGAACCCTTTGAAATCCTTTCACATTTTTAAAAAACAACATTCACCTTTTCCTGCTCCCCCAAGCTCCCCTGCCTCAGTGATCTCTAACATGCTTTCTACCACTGCAAATTTTCTATTTTTTTTGTCATTTTTACTAAGTGATATTATACAATTTTTGTCCTGCTGTGTCTTGCTAATTTTACTGAGCATAATGTTTTCAAGATTCAGCCATGTAGTAGCACTTTAAGCTATTATTCTGTAATCTGGTTTCCATGATTTGTGATGAAAAGTCCTTGGTCAAATGACTATTTTTATTTGGCTGATTTCAAGATTTTCTTTTTACCTTCAAGTTTCATTAGTTTAACTACTATGTGCCTAAGCATGGTTTTCTTTTTTTTTTATCTAGTTTGGGGATTTATATATTTATTGAATCTATAAATTTATGTCTTTCACAAAATTTGGGAAGCATTCAGCCATTATTCCTGCAAATATTTTTCTGACCTATTTTTTTTCTCTCTCCTCCTGGGAATCCAATTATATTATGTTGTTCTTCAAGTCCGTGAGGCTCTGCTCCTTTTTCCACAGTTTTTCTTTATTTATCAAATTGAATAAATTCTATTTATCTAATATCAAATTCACTTACTCTGTCCTCTGTCATCTCCAGCATGCACAATGACTATTTTTCAGATTTTTAAAATTTGATTTAAAAATATTTTCTAAAAATCTACTGAGATTTTTCTCTTTTCATTACTAGCATACTTTCATTTACCTCATTGTTCATACTTACATTAGCTGCTTTAAGTCTTTGATGCTTCTAACATCTAGGCCATCTCAAGGTTAACAGCTATTTTTTAACCCCTCTGTTTTAATTTCCTCACTGCTAAATACCATACAATGGTTTGACTTAACAAAGGGAATTTATTGACTCATGATTTCAGATGCTAGAAGGCTTGCTTCATCCCAGTGTTTGGGATCTTCTGCCTGACTGGCATTCCTTGGGTTTCCTTGGCTTTTCTGCCACGTGGCAATATCCTTTTCTTTTTTTCCAGGTTGTGTTGACTTCTGGCTTCTTCTTTCTCTTATTTTTTTTTTCCTTATCCATGTCTAATTTCTTTAGCTTATATTGACTTCAGCCATATTAGATTAAGGCCCAACCTCATTTGGTTTGGGCCTGTAACAAATAACATCTTCAAAGATCCTATTTACATATGGGTACACACCCACAGGACCAAGCCTTGGGACTTGAATATGCCTTTTGGGGACATGATTCAATCCCCAAAACACTTGAAAATAGTTAACACTTTCCTAGTATTTCATGTATTAAATAATTTTTTCATTGTAGCTGTTATACTGTAACTGCTATATTGTGGAACCATTGGACTCAGATAGTATTTGTATTCTTGTTATAGCAGGCAGTTGGCTTAGCCCAAACTACAAATCAGTCGCCCTTGCAATTAGCAGTTGTTCAAATCTCAGTTCATGATACTGCCTGAAAAGCTATTTTCAATAGAAGGGTCCATCTGATCCAGCGCCACAAATGAGAAACATGTTTCTCAGTGAGAAGGTGATTTATTGCAAGTGCACAGGCAGAGCTGGGGAAATCTTTCTCAAACCAGTTCAAAGTGAGAATAGGAGCTAGGGTTTTTATAGGCAAAGAAAAAGGGATAGGGGCCTAGGATGAAGTGATGACCGTGTGATGCATTCTTGCCATGTTGGTGATGCTGGATTTTTCAAAGCTTCTTGTGAGGAGGATGTGGGCTGATTTCTCAATCCATGTTATGGCAAGCATGCCAAACTCCTGTTTGTTGTCCTGGTTTCAGAGATTTATTGATTAAATTTTACAGGAGGATATTGTTGTATGAGTACTCAAGGATATCAAGCATTTTGTTTCTGAGAAAAGTTACAGGTGTACTGGCTTGTAAGGTTTTCTTGACACCATTATGCAGTTTCACTTTGAGATATCTTAAGCAGAACTGGGAAGGTCTGATTATTGTCTTTCTAGGAACTAAGAGCAAGGAGTATTAGATAAATAGAAAACCAATTCAACTAGATCTAGGGAAGGTATTAGAATTTCCAGAACTGCTTAAATGGACAGATTTTTAGTGAGCACATTTTCCAGCTATCATTCAGATTGCTTTTATTCTGCCATTTGTACCTGTGGGTCACGATCAGTCAAAGATATGTAAATTCACACACTGAATTTGTGGTGTTTTCTTCTCTGGTTTTTCCTTTTCTTGTGTTCATTACTCAGTTTCCAGGAGTCCTGGGTTCCCCAGGCTCTTATTTTTGCTTCTATGGCAGAGTTGCTAGGGAAGGCTGCTGTGATACTGCAGCTACCCTCAGGTCAGAGCCACAAAAGGAGAAATTTGCTACATGCCAGTCCACAATTTGCCTCTTTTATTCATTCTCCCAAGCCCCCATCTAATTTGTTTTTCAGATTTTACCTAGTTTATAGTTGTTATCTGAAGGAGGGACAATTTGTTGGGAAATTATTCCTCTGGACCTGAAGTAGAACTCCTAGTTTCCTCTAGTCCCCCCTCTCTTATTAATGTTACATTTGTTCCTGGTGGCAGCAGTCAAATCTCCATTTAAAATCCTCTCGCTAAGAAGTTCATTCATGTTCTTTACCTTTTATCCTTAATGATAATACTAATACAATATACATAATAAGAAAGATAACCTACACTCCCTCAGCATTAATTAACTGCCCAGCCCTATTAAATGCTTTACATGTGCTATTTCATTTTAAAAATGAGGACCTCTAACTTGCCATAGTCCATTATGGGCAAAGTAGAATAAACAACCCTAGAATACTCATTATATTTACCATAACACTAAATTTATATACATACACACACTCTTTACTTAGGTAGTAGTTTTCTCTTTTTTATTATTTAAACTTTTTTACTTCTGGTGAAATAAAAAATAACCACCATTAGCAATTAAATATATCTCTAATCCTGCAAACTCAGATTTAAAGCCTCTTACATGAATTAACATATATTCATTTGATGGGTCTTAGTAGTTTTAGGACACTTATAATCATGTTTTGAACGTTTACCTGGAAGAGACATATTGTCTACTTAAGCAATTCTGGTCTACATTTATCTATGGTCTTATAATTTAAAATTACCAACCATCAATAACAGCTTCTTCTTTCTGCATCTGGATAAACAATCCCTCATATCTACCTGTATTTTTAATCATCTTTTTCTTTCCCTGTAACAGCATTGTCAAATAGAACTTTCTGTGATGATAGACATGTTTTGCATTTCCACTGTCCAATAGAGTAGCTACAGGCCTCCTGTTACTGTCGAGAACTAGGAATGTGGCTATTGCAACTGTGGAACTGAATTTTCAATTTTGTTTAATTTTATTTATTTAATTTAAATTTACATAGCCACATGAGGCTACCAGCTACTATGGGAACCGTGCAACCCTAAAGCATATTTCCTTTTTTAAAATGTATTAGCTCACTATGTGGGCTACCGCTCTAATAATTTTCCCTGACTCCTTCAATTTAGTTAAGAATTTGGGGGTGGCTATTATGTGTAGAATTTCAAGCTTAGAACGGTTTTGATTCCTTTTCTCAACCACAGCATCTTGTTTTACTTTTTTAACTTTTATGATATATTTTCTTCATTATATCAGAGAGTTCCTCATCCTCTCAAACAGAGTCAAAAATCCTTCACCATTTTACCTTTACTCTTACATAAAAAAAGTAAAACAGTGTGTTCTGTACATGTTTGCTCACTGTCATGGTTTTCTTTTTTCCAGTCTATGTACATTTTAAATTATAATGACATGTGTTTCTCCCATAGAAACTGCCATAATGAATTATTGTGTGTGCTGATTTCCTGACGGTTTCTGACCTGCAGGAATTTTCCGGGAAAATTTTGTTTAAACAAGTCTAGCCACTCCTCACCTACTCTTTGCTACTTTTTAAGTGCTGGTAATTGGCACTGATTGTTTAAGGCATTAAAGTTACCCTCTTCTGTAGAAATACCATGTACCTAAAATTAAGTCCTCACAGTAAATTACTTTGTAGGTTTAATTTTAAACTGTGGATGTGACCATTAACAAACTGATTGCTTGTTAATTTTTTTCTTTACTTTATATGTTAAGAATTTCCCAATTTATTTCAAGATATTTTGACTTTTGTTTATCATTTCAGGATCACCAAACAATTTTGAGAGCATGGGCTGTGAAAGATTTTGCTCCAAATTGTCCTTTGTATGTCCAGATATTAAAGCCTGAAAATAAATTCCATATCAAATTTGCTGGTAAGTTTAGTCTCCATTGCGATCCTTTTAATTTCCTCACACTCCCATTATGATTATAAAAGTCACTTTGTTGATGTTAATGGCAATTTAAAACATTCATGGTTATGCAAAACAGAGAAGAATTTCATTTTTATCATCTATTTGTTATAAGAGGATGTCTTACTTTAATATGTAGCAAGATAAAATTCTGGGGCTGAACTTTTACATTTTTGTATAATTTGTTGATTTTAGCAGCTAAAATTATTGGATACCTTAATAAACTTAGAGATTAGTAGGGATAGATTGGGCCATAATATCAACACAGGCTTTAAACACTGGATTTCTATTCATTTATATTTATGTTTGAACATTTGGAAAGATAATACATGGCTAAGTTTATTTTATATACATAAGTTTACCATGCAATAGAATAATATATTAAAATATACTCAGGTACATTTAAATAGGTTTAATTTGGGGGTAGATTTTGAAAACAATTCAAGAAAAAGTTACATGTGAGGCTTTTACTTTGAACTATTAGGAAATTAACTGTCAAAAGGTACTATGTTTTGTTTTCTTAAATGCTTCTATTTGAGAAATGAACTGACTTTGAGCCAGGCAATAATTTATGTACTTTTTTTTTTCAAATATAACTACCTTGTTTTGTAGGATAGCTTTGAGCATCATTGCAATTTAAATTATCTTAGCTATTTTGTCACCAGAACCTATTTCCTTCAAAAGATGTGTTCATGTATCTTAAAATGCTCACATCTTAGTATATGCCATTTAAATGAAAAGGTGAAAACACTGAAAAGTTTTTAAATAATGATAGGAAAATTATAAAATTATTGCTATTTGGTTTGCTCTGTATTAGAGCTACTAGCTTTCCCTAACAATATCATCAATTTTTTTCCAAAAATGTGTAGCAAACAACTTAAATCAATGGTTCTCACCCCTGGCAACATAATAGTATTTCCTTGGAAGACATTTAAGAGACTGATCCAAGAAATTCTGATTTAAATGGTTTGAGTTGGTGCCAGGGCTTGATTATTTTTTTCAGAAGCTTTTTGATTATAATATATAATATATTCCAGCCAGGATTAGGAAAATACTGCCTTAGATTTTACCTATATTCCACGTCACTTGAAAGTGGGCATTTTATTTCTGGTATTGGTAAAGTATTGGCTCTAGGCTCACTTAATTTTAACATATATACAGATATGGTCAAATATTTATGTACTGACCTTAGCTTTATGTATACTGTGGGGTAGATGTTGTATATAAAATAGTGGTCAGAACGGACATGTTTTCCAGATAATGATATTCTCTGACAGATTTTTTTTAGGGAGACAGTAATGGCATGAGCACTTGTCAAAATCCTAAAAATATGAATTTAAATCTATGTCACTACTTAAGATTTGCATAGGCAACTTGGTATTCTGAACACTAGTTTCCTTGCCTGCAAAATGGTCATAATGTATATGATGTCTCTATTCATTGGTTAGGGTTAGCAGCAAGGATTAAATAAATAATGTCTGAAACATATGAAGTGTTTAATAAATGAGTATTGAATCTGAATCTTAAAACAGTATGTACTTTGAGAAGACAGTTTGTAATTGTGAATTTGTCACAACTAAAATATAGAGCAGGCTTCATTTTTTCCTCCCTTCTTTAGCAAGTCATTCATATGCTCCCACAAATAGATCAAATTCACTGAAATACTCGGCTTTTACAAACCAAAAATTAGAGATTATTTGCATTGATTCTTTTTCAAATTGTTATTTTGCCATTATTGTGATACACACATTGAAATGAATGGATTACTTAAGTTCTATACCAATAGTTTTCTCTTTCAATTTTTCTCATATATGACACCTCTTGAAATTCTTTTTAATAGTGTCTTTCCTCTTTTATGGCTAAGATTACATCATCTCAGGGAAGCTCTTTTTCTATTATGAAAAGATGAAAGCACCTTTGTTTCTTTAAAATGCCATAAAAAGGGTTTGGAATGATGTGTGAGGCTGCCAAACCAATATAATACATTTTATATCTCAGAACGAGGTTAAAAAGTTCATGGACTTTTCACCTTTCAAAAGCCAGTGTACCAAGCTCTCACTTAGTTTGTGTGGTAGATGCTAAAATAATGGATCCAAATGAACCGTGCTTCCTGTGCCCTTGGCCTGTTGTGATATGACTGCAGCTCTTTACATGAAGAGACAGAATCTATTTCCCCATTCTTGAATATGAGCTAGCTTTGTGACTTACTTTCACTAATAGAAAGTGACGGAAGTTATACTGTATGACTTAGGAAGCTAAACGTTTGTTTTCCCTCTCTTGGAACGCTGCCCTGAGATGGCATGTGAAGAGACTGGGTTTAGCCTCCCAGAGTAGGAGAGACCACCTGGAAAGTGGGGCTCATCCACCCCAGCCATCTCATCCCAAGGCAGCTCCCAGCTTACCTACCAGCTGACCCACAGAACTGTGAGAAATTAACGGGGTGGCTGTTTAAATCACTGGGTTTTGCAATTGTTACATAGTGATATATGATCAATACAGTTTGTAATAAAATAATTTATTTCATTTTAATTCATACTTGATAATATTCATTATATTCTTGGCCTTGTATTTTCATGAGTATTAAATAAGTATGATTCCAGTAATCGCATTTTTATTTCTATTTGTTTAAACAGCCTCTTCAATTCCCTCAAAATTTTGGAAATCCCTTCATGATTTTAATTTATGTGTTTTCTTTGAATACATAACCATGTTATTAAAAGATGCATGAAAAAGAGAAACTTCAAAATTTGTATGATAAATACATGAAACATTAGAAAGAAAAACATTGTAGAAATCTAGCAATTATTTCTTTATGCACAGTTACTGTTCATACATTTTATGGGTCACTTTCCCTTGAACAAAATGACTGTGGGCATTCATTAAAGTAAAGCAGTACTATGGATTATTGACATTATAAATAACATTTAAAATAGTCTATGCTTTGTATAGATCTATAGGTTTAAAGTACACATGGATGTGATTTCATCAATAGAAAAAAAATGCCCTTATTCATATCACCAAGAGAGAAAGGTAAATATAGTAAGGTTACAGATAAATGATTAGAATGAATCACTCAGTAAGACCACAGTTACAATAAGAGTTTTCTGAATATAAATCAAAGGATACTCTAAATTGTACTGATAGATTCAAGTGACATAAAAATATAGTTTAAAGGTAATTTGATCATTTTTACCACCACAAATTTCCTAAGAACAGAAAATCAAATTTTCTTCATAGAGAAACAAATTTTACTCTGAGAAAGTTGATATTTTATATAATAAATTTGTCAAAGTAAAGTGACTAAAATTTCAGACACTAGAATGAGACATTCCTATGTTAAATCTTCTTTTACTGCATATTAACTACCTGGCTTCAGTCTACTTACTCTCTGTAACTTGAGTTCTTCAATTTGTAAAATGGGGATAATAAGAGAAACTAGCCCCATAGGATTGTTGTGATAAAAAAAAATTAGTAAACCAGATGCATAGCAATTATTCTATAAATGTTTGCTATCGAAGTGATTGTCATTATTATTACTATATTGAGTGCTTATGTCTAATCCTCATAGCAAATATGTTTTACCAACAGCCTATTACAGGCATTCAAAAAATATATAATCCCAAGCTTACACACATTTTTCCATAGGATAGAAGAAAGATATCTCTTCAACTCATTTTATGGTGTTAACATAACATTGAAACAAAATGCATTAAGGGCAGTATGATAAATGCCATTTAGAAGCCAATTAAATTTATTAATGCAGTTGAAAAATTACATAAAATATATTAGTAAAATAAACCAAATGATATATTTAAAATTTCTATAGCATCACTAGTTGAAATTATTCCAGAAATAAATGATCATATTAAAAAAGAAAAATCATATTGACATCTCAGTGGATACAGAAGCATATGAGAATTCAACATCCATTCAGACAGACAGTCACAAAACAACAAAAAACAAACAAGTCAACAACAACCAACAGCAGCAACAAAACTGTTGGAAAGCTAGGAACAAAGAGAACTTCTTAACCTCAGGCAAGTTATCTACATAATAACCTAGAGAAAAATCATATTTAATGGTCACATACTGAAAGACTATCCTTAAGTTTATGTACAAGACAAAGATGTATATTAAAAACACTTTATTTAGCATTTTCTTAGAAATCTTAGAGTTCAGTAAGGCTAGAAGAATAAATAAAAGGAAAAAGCATCAGACAGTGAGAAATAAAATTGCAATTATCCACATATAAGATTTTCTATGAAGAAAATTATTTTCTCTCTATTTACCCTTTCCTTAGGGGATCTTAACTTTTTATATGATTTACAAAATTTGATTTCTGCCGCAATATCTACCATGAGTTTTAATCTCTTATTTCAAACTTCATAGTCAATATCTCCCACTAGGTTCCTAATAGCCATTTCAAAATTAATATATCTAAAAATAGTTGCTTAGTTTTCCTGGTCCAGAACCTGTTTCTCTCCATGTCTTCCCTGTGCCATCCACCTAGAGCTCAGGTTAAAAAAAATCTGCATCATTTTTTCATCCTTTCATCTAATCCATCATTAGGTCCTATAAATAACTTGCCCTCACTCTCAGCACCAGTCTCTGCCACAATCATCTCAAACCTGGACTATTACAAATGCTCCCTTTCAGTTTTTTCCCAGGCTATTCACAGATTGTATCTATAAGCCTACTATTGCCTTTACATTCTCCACCGCATTTGCAGTTGTGACTGCTGTTTATTGTAGGCAGCTATCACATCTTCATGTCCCATTGTCAGCCCCAACTTACTAGTCTCCTCTTTCCAGTATATGGATACCTCCATTCTTTTACAATATCATTATTTTTAAAGGGATTCTTTCTCTCTCTCTCTTTTTTTGCCAGCAACAGGAATTTATTCTTCCATTAAATAAGATTATAGCACTCTGGCCTATCTATGTATACCTTGCAATACCATTCAAGATTTATGCTAATTGATTTTTCCCACTGACTCCTATGCAAAGAAAGCTTTACTCAAGGAAAAAACTTTTAAATCTCTCTGAATCACTCCCATTTCACCTACATTTGGAAATAAATAAAGCTCAGTAGCAATAGCTGATGCTATCTATCCCTTCACGCTAACTGCCACAGAACGTGCTAGTCTACACAGATTCCTCCTTACACACTACACTGCATTATATTCAGAGATTTGACCCACAAAGCTTTCTCCTGAAGGCACAGATAGGCATACAGCATTTACTCAGCCTAAGGAGGCTCAAGGTTTTAGTCAAGAGGACTATATGCTATTAAAAGGTACACTTAGTGGTGAGCATGTCCTCATATTCTTTATAAGCAATTGAGCCAGCCAGCTTAATGGTCAAAACAATCAAGGGCTGTATTTGGCAGGCACACATGATGGCCTTGACACTGAGTTGACTTTTTGTCAACCTCTGTTGTTTCAAAATTCATATGGCAATATAGTTTTGATTATATTAAGTCTCTTTTCCAGTGAGAAACATTTTATACCAATACATAAATTTTTAAAATAAGAATTTGGTGCTGAATTGGTACTGAAACGTCTAACAGAGGTAATGGCAGTGGTCCGTGCCTGTAACTAATATAAAAATGTGGTTTTGTAACATCTTATATTCCCTGGCACACTCTTGTGGATCTAAAATTCTAGCAGAGGTTCTCCAAGGTTGTATATCTGAACCGAAGTCACCTGGAAAAAAGATTATGTCCCCATATGGTTGGGCTTCTCATTCCTCTTCTAAAGTCATAAATTGTGTCCTCTTAATTACAAAACTGTGATTTGAAAAAAGGCAAAAACTATACCATAATACTTCTGCTTTCATGACATGACTTTCAAGGATAAACTGAATTGAAGGATTAATTAGTTGCATCTGAAGGAAGTTTTCTGTGTATCTCCTAGTCAAATGAAATTACTCAGAAAATCAGGAAGAAGTTAATCCATGCTATTGCTGTAAATGAATTGTTAAATATAGGTTAATAGTCTATCTTCCCTTCCCCAATAAATTGTTATGTCATCTGTGAGTTATAATTCCCTTTGCTTCATCATAATTTTTTTTTTAAGTATTGGGTCCTCTCAAAACTTCCAACTTCAATTTAATGGATGGGAGAAGGCATAAAAATCAAATTAGTAGGGGCCGGCTAGATAGTTCAGTGGATAAGAACAC
>PVKH010029844.1:0-12584 GCA_004027955.1 Chaetophractus vellerosus | reverse complement strand
TTGTCATATGAGTCATTGTTTTTAGTATAATTAGGAATGAGGAAAGGGACTATGTCTTCTTGCTTTGGTATCTTAGCGTCTAACACAGTGCCTGGCACATGGTATTTCTCAGAGTGTCTACTGAATCTGCTGCATTAGGAAGCATGTGCTTTTCTTGCCTCAATTTCCTTTTTGTAGTTCATTTAAGTAGAAGGAAAACCACGTTCTTCCAGTCCTCAAAGTTTATTATGATCAAATTAGTTAATGGTTTTTCAAAGATACTTTAGAGTTATAGGGTGATATTTCATGAAATATTAACATTTAAGCTCTTTGCAGATAAGAATTATAGACATGGAAACTAAAAAGAAAAAGTCAAAATTGTTTGACCTGCAAAACTGTATAATTTGAAGTTTGGCTGATACAGTAACATTATTCTATTCTTTCCCAACTAGTTTAGCGATCTCTGCTCTTCTGGGTTGCTGGAGTAAATGCATCTTTGACCCAAAATGAAATGTTTCATCTACTAGCTTAAAGGCTGTTTAAAAAATAACGACTTTGCTTTTAGCAGTCAGTGCTCTCCTCTGAAATACTCTGCTGATTCACAAAGCTGTCTGAGAAATTCATGATGTCGCTGCAATATCAGCCTGAATGAGGATAAAGTATCCATTTGGAGATCAGAAAATTTACTTTATTGGCTAAAGAGGTACTCCCCTTTGGTATAAAGAAAGGCATTAGAAAATCTATTAGGCTGAGTTATATTCTGCAGCCACCATCTTTCCTTGTTACAATTAGTATTTCATTTTAATTGTGCTGCTATATAATTTCTTATGAAAAGATACTCAGTGTGAACTCTGAACAAAATTTTTTACTACAGGAGACCATTTGTCCATAGAACTCTTTCCTACTCTTCCCAGGATTATGGATAGAAGTGCAGAGATTTTTACTTTTCATGGTCAAGGATGTTAAGACGTTCTAATTTTTCCCTTATATCTCTCTCTTTTGTTGTTGTTGTTGCTGCTACTGCTATAAAAGGAAAAGGAGTGTGGGCAAATTTTCTATTCAAACTATTTTGTAATGCTCAGCAAATTAGAGTCTGATTGTTGCTCACTTATGAAACTACTCTGTATAGGTGGATGTAAAAAGCATGTTTGCTGCTGCTTTTTATGAAATGAGGAAAATTTCTCCCTCTTGGGAAAAATAACAAGTAGTGTAATTCTTTCAGTTCTTTTTAAAATTTTTCACCTTTCTTTACCCATCATACATTTTTAATAACTGTTTTACTAAAACCTTTCCCATTTCCTTACCATTTAGTCATTCATTGATTGAACAACTATTTAGGACTTCCTGTGTTCAAAGTGTTCTTTTAGCTGTGATGGTTAAAATATGAATAAGACTTTTTTTTTTCCCTAAGAAGCTCAAAATATTCTTGGAAAGACATATATGTTGTAAGAAATTTACTACAGAATGCTCAAAGCATTTTGGAAGTGCTGTCTCCTCACTGACGGGATCAAGGAATGTTCACTGGAATTTATAAGTGAGCCTTGAGAGAAGAGATCATTTCAGGCTGAGGAGCCAGTGTTAGCATAGGCATAGTGTCATAAAAAAACAATGCAGGTAACAACAATGTGTGGTCCTCTGTAGTTGAAGGGTAGAGCAATTGATGAGACTGAAAATGCATGTTTGAACCAAGCTATTGAGGAGTTGAATGAATAATTAAAATGTTGTATTTTTATTTCTTAAACAGTTTGGAGTCATGGAAGGTGTTTGAAGAGAGGAACCAAAAGATCTGTCTTAAATTTTAGGAAGATTACCTAACAGCTGGTAGAGGATAGATGGGAAGTCAAAGACAGGAATTATGGGAGAAATGTTGCCTAAATATTTCAGTAGAAGAAAAAGTTATCTTGTGTTGAACTGCTTCCTTCACAGAAAATTATTTTTATTAAATCAAGACTATTACCTAGCCAAAGTAATAAACGTTAGGTGAGAACCACTCTCATCAGTCGTTAGTCACCACATGCCCTTTGATGATCTTGCACCTTGAGAAAATTCTTTTTGTCTTCAAGTTCCACACTTCCTTTCTCTCTCTAGGGAATTAGGTTCTCCATGTGTGGGGGCTGAGAAATTAGGAAAATCTATTAGAATATCACTCTCCTCAAGTTCTCATGGGAGCAGAGAGGAAAAGAGAGAATAGATTAAAGAGATATATGTTGGGATAAAAACAGTTGGCAAGTGATTGGATTTAGAGATAAAGGAGAGAAACTTGTTAAGGACAATACCCCTTATTCCATCTTTAATTTTTAATCTTTCTTCATAATTACTCTGCTAAAAATGACCACTTGAATATAAAAAGCACCTACGTACCAATCAATGAGCTGCATATTTCCCATCATGGACCTCACCGCAGTTAGATTTAGCATGTCTGGCTTTCATAACACCAGTAATCTATTTGTCCTTTATATCTTGGACTCTACCTTACTCTTTTATCTGACTTCTTTGTCTTTCCAGTATCTTGTAATTCTATCTTTAGCTTCTGCTCCTTCTTTATGCACTTTTTTTTTTCACTTTTGGTTACAAGACATCAATTGCTCCTAATATTTTTTAAAAAAATATTTTTGTTTTAAAACTGAAGTACATAAATCTACAATTCTGTACCCTCAAGTTCCTTATACAAAAACGCTCTCTGGACATGTTTAGTTAAAGGTCTTGCCATGAACGTATTTCATTTGTGTGGGTTTCTGCAGTTAATAAACACCTTTATATATATTATGTGATTTCTTCCTCCCCCCACATCAGTACTGTCAGGTAGGTGTTATTAATTCCAAGTTATGTTTAGGATGTTGACTGTTAAATAAATTAAGTTAGTTTGCCAAGCTATAAAATGAATCATATGGGTAAGTAATATTCAGATATCAAACACAGAGCTATTTAAACCTGTATAAAACTTTCCCCAAATAGGTCCAAAACTGATTTAAAAAAAACAGCTAAAATGGAGCTCCAGATATTATCAGTAATATTTACAAATGGTCTCCCTTTCCCAAGTTTTTCATTTAACAGCACCAAGATTTTCTTGGTCACCTTGTCATCAAGTCCAATATCTGGAATTTGGTCAGTAATCATTGAAAGTGTGATGAAGTGAATAAAATAAATGAATGAATTTTAAAGTTGATTATTTCATTTAATACATATATGACATAATTTACAAAATCATTAACCATCCTACATTGCTCATTCCCAATGTATTCACCTACGATAATAGAAAGAATGAGCAAGAGAATGAATATGAGAAACATGGACTTTTGCATCCATGTTTAGTAAGGAATAACTTATTTGTGTGTAGATTCAGTGGCAAATTCTCACAAATATTTAGAGATTAATTTATCTTCAAATGAATATGATAAAAATTAATCCTTGATTTTTTGCTTCTATACTGTTTCCTATTTATAAACCACATAATTATCACACAAAATAGCAAGAATGCTGACAATTTGTCTTTTGCATTGCCCTTTCTACCAATTAAACTTAGGCTAAAAAAACAGTGGCATAAAGTCCTTATTATAAGTTAATATATTGTCTGATGTAGTCTTACAAATTTAGGAAGTAATATTAGTGACTAGTGACATAATATAAAGAAGACTAAACCATTTTTAATCACAATGTTTATTCTGGTCTGGAGACCATTTCTTATTTGATCATCCTCGGAAAATATAAAATGTCAGAGCCATTATTTTCTATTAACTGGCTCTGGCATGGGCATAAATAGTAAATTAAACTATTTTTTTTTGGTGGGCATTAAAGGAATATTAGGTTGAAAAAATATTCAGGCTTAAAATACATCACACATATATACTTAAAGATGGGTGGAATCAATTTTTAATAGAATTTTTATTTTATAAATGAAAACCCCAGGTAATTTTGGTAAAATACAAATAACTTTTCATGTCACACAAGGAGTAGTTTGGATGTCTGGCTCATCACAATTTTAATTGTAAATCTCAGGAAATGCAGAATATGACAATTAAGTTAGGAAGTGCTCAATGGATTTCAGAGTAGTAAATTTTATTAAATTTCTTCATAAAATAACATTGACAAATAATCTAATACAGAGCTGTTTGTGCATTACTAGGTATTGCTGAAGGAACAAATAGGCAGCTCCAAATTCACTCAGAAGATGAGTTTTACTAGTTTATTCTCAATAATTTCCATGCTGTGCTGTGATATAATTTTAAAAAGTTATTTGGCTCTCTCTACAAGGAAGCAGGGCTTTAAAGGAAAGAGTCTATCTCACAGCAGTAACCTCCTCTTTCAGGACATTGTAGGAAATCAGATCGAAGCAGATTTATGGAGAACGTTAGCTTAACAGTTTTAAAGGAATTATAAAAGGAATTTGAATAGAGGGACACCAATAGAAAGAATATGGTAATAACTTGATATAAGATATAGGTTGGAATATTTTGAGAAAATATCAGTGAATTTCTGGGGATTTATCTCCTTTCTATTTTTCAGACCTGAGTTTTGATGATGTCAACGGCTCAGGTGCTTGTTAAGGGCTTTATCTGTGGCACATGCGCTTGTCTTTTTATATGAGTCAAGTGTCCTGAGGAAAGCAATGTCCATCCTCAGCTTCACCAATAACAGGGTCACATGGGATATTGGATTCAATAATTGATGCTTGAGGGCATGTTCTCTAAGCCATGGCATTTCTAAACATTGTCTATCTCTTTCAGAAAAGTGACCTAAACCAAAAATAGTTCTCTGAGTCCTAGCTTCACAATCGCTGGCTATCAATGTCATTAGATATGTGCAAAGTAGGAAAAATCACTTTTATGTGGTTACTTGAATAGGAAGACAACAATAATGCACTGATTTTGTAAAAGACTCACCTATGTTGCGCTTTGGAGTATTTATTACTGCTTTCAAAATGCCATGAAGCTTATTGGCTATACTAGCTAAAAGCTGCGGAGAGTAAACACATTGTCTCCCAAATAGTTCCATATCTGCCGCTCACATCAGATTTAGTATTTTTCTTAACATTTTAAATGAAAGATGAACATGGATATAATGTGTGCATATTTTCCTTAAGAACGTATAACAACTGTGATTCTAAAATTTTGATTGCTACACCAATGGCCTCAAACTAAAAATACATATAATCTTTTAATTTTTCTTGAATTCACCCCAAAAATCTAAACCTGTAAGTGTCATGGGAGCTGTAAGTGATGCTGCCTCTTTCATATTTCTCTAGCAGTCCCTGACTAATATTTATTTGGGAATTTATTTACCAGAATAAATCTTTGTAGCTTTACATTTATTGTATCAGTTACATAATAAGCATGAAGCTTACCATGGCTTTTAATTCCTTTGTGCTTGATATAGGACCATGAATATAGTAGGTGTTCAATAAATGGTTGATTAATTAATTTCACCAACAAAAGTAGCTCTTTAGAAAACTGACTCATATTTCCCTTCTTCCTTGCAAAAATCACAAAAATAAAAGTGAAAATAGTACTCCACAGAAAAAAAAAATGAATGAGTAAAATGAGAATAAGACTAACAGAATTGAGTTATTGGAATAGAGAACACTGAAAAAATGTAATGTCATGCACATAAAAATAATATACAGAGTCTCCCACCAGCGAATAAACCCACTTTTCCTCCCTAAAAAAAATAAATAAATAAATAAATAAATTTAGAAAGTTCGTATTATTGATTATATTTTTTTACCTTTCATTTTATATTTTTAACATTGCATAAGCATAACTAAAATTAACTTTGATGAATAGGAAGAAAAAATAAATAATCACAGCAAGAATTTTAATTATTTCTTTCTTAATCTTTACAGAAGACTTAATCATATCTTAGAGCACAGCATTTCACAAAGAATACCTCAACTTACATTTTTTGTTTTTCCATTTCTTCCTTGACCAAAGAGCAATGAGAATTACAATGAGGATTACAATGCTTTGGCAGTGTTTTTCACCCTGTTACCACATAGCACCCAACCTTACTGAGTTTTCCTCTTCCCACTGGATTCCCTGCAGGAAACTCAAGTTCTTCAAACCATTTGGTTCTGATAGTTTTCTGAGTATCTAAAATAACATTTCTTACTATTCCAAGAGGAAGGAGGAGGAGGAGGTGGAGGAAGAGAAATTGTCATAATTATTTGCATAGGTCTCTCATAAACACAATCAGTTCATGAAAGGCTCGTTTCAAAATTTTAAGTCCATTTTGACATTTGGACACATTTTCCCATGAAAGTAATGATAAAAGTATGAGACAGAAGTAGCAAAACCTAGTCAGATTAGGGTGGGGCCTCCACTGGTAGTGAAGATGTCCAATTTTTAGGAGCAAGGACAATTCCTTCAGGATTCTGGAGGAAGGAATGCAGGGAGGTGGCGAGTGGGAGATGGGAATTCTAGTTATGCTGGGGGGCCACAATCGTGGTTGCAGGGTTGAAGTAGCAAATCTAATGATGGCACATTTGAGGCATCCACAGTCTACAAATGCATCAAATGTGCCTGTGTCATTGAAGAGCAGATCATTGTTTAGCCAAGTACAGGATTTGTAAAATGGAGATTAGTTACTTTCTATTTACTTGAGAACTGGTATTTTTGTAGTGAAAAGAATAAGGTCTTTGGAGTAAGACAGGTTTGGGTTTTAATCTTAGCATTGTCAGTTATTAACTATATGGTCCTTGGCAAGTCACTTGAACTCTTTAAGCTTCAGATGCCTTATCAGTAAACTGAGGAAAAAAGCCCTATATGGCAGATTATTGATACAGGTCATATTTGTAAAGCATTTGATATCTGTCTGATATTTATTAGGTAATATTTTCTTTATTGTGTATCCTAAAATATATTTTGTTTGGAAATTTTTCTACATATTTTTATGTACTTTGAATAAAATTTTATTCATTAGTCACCCCAAGTAGATAATGGTTTCGATACATAAAAATTACTAAACCTCTTTCAATTCTTTTTACTTACCTATGATGACTAAAACAAAATTTTGCCTAATTTAAAGAGTGAATTTTTCTAAATCCATCCCATTTACCTTTTCTGGGGAGGGAAGGGTTACCAAGATTTCAGAATATGATCTTCTTTAGGACCAAAGGTTTATTAATTTTAGTGCTAAGGGGAAAAAGCCTTAAGCCCAGACCTTGCAACCGAGCAGATCATTTTCTTGATGGCCATTTCTTAACCACTCCCAACTCAGTTTCCCTAACTCTAAAAGGTCATTTACTATCCTTTTAGGCATGATAAAAAGATTAATTAGTTGAGATTGCAAAGTGCTTTAAGCATGAAATGTTGTATGAGATAATAGGATAAATATTAATAATATCCTGTTAGAAGTACACAGACAGCCATAGTAAGGTAACTAAGAAAAATAAATTGCAGTGCTTGTTATGAAATTGAAAATCACTAATGGAATGAAAGTTTGTTCATACTGGGAACAGTGTTGCATCATGTATAATGTAATACCAGGTCACTTTCAATTGTTTTAATTGCCATGAGCAACTGATCTTTAAAGCTGTTCCTGACAAGCTTCAGCACGGCCCTAATGATTGTGAAATGGTGCCAAAGTCCAGCATTATCTCCTATTGAACATTAAATGGTATCGACCCCCTTCACTGGGTCTATCGCTCAACAGACTCCTTAAAATAATTCACGACACCATTAACATTAATTAACTTTACAAAAACCCCTCAAACTCTCTGCTGTTTTAAGATTTCAGTCACTGAACAAAGTAAAGAGCAACTAACAAAAAAGTTATGAATCCTCTTATGAGAACCATCAATTAGGGTAAGTTAAAGATTCCTAAATTTTTATAACCCTCATCTATCACTTGCAAAGGTATCTTTAAGACCATTCAGTATAAAAAGAATCATTCATCTCTGTACTTCACATCCATTTTAAAACTGAGAGTTGCAGCTTCCAAATTCATGTCAAAGTAAACCAAGAGTCACAAGGGATTATTAGGTCCTATGGAAATGCTACCCTGGGGGCCGGCTGTAGCCCAGTGGATGGGCCACCGGTTCACCACATGGGAGGCCCTGGGTTCGGCCCCGGGGACCTCTCCAAAGTGGGCAGACCACCTTGAGAAGGCAGGGCCGCCGTGGGTGGGGCAGAGCCACTGTGGGCAGGGCAAAAAGCTGCCATGGGCAGGGCAAAGCCGCCACGGGCAAGGCAAGCCGCCCGCGAACGGAGCAGAGCTGCTGCCTGAGAATGGAACACAGCTGCCCATGAGCGGGGCAGGCCACCTGCGCGGTGGGCTGACTCGGTGCATCGCTGCAACGGGGGGAGACAAAAAGCAGGCACAGAAGAATGCAAAAAAAAAAAAAAAAGATGAATGCAGCAAGAGCAGGCAGAAAGGGGGGATATGTAACAAACAAAAAAAAGAAAAAGAAAAAAAAGAAATGCTACCCAAATCTCTCTCAACCTTACAAGAGAACTTGGTCCTGTCCTTCTCCATTTCTAGAGAACTCTCTTACAGGAATGAAATTCCAGTTGTAAATTCCAAATGATTACAAAAGCCTTCTCTAAGATATGAACAATAATAAGAATTTACCCTTCACTAGGTACATGGTTTTTTACATGTATTATCCATTTAATCATCATAACAAGTCTATAAAAGACATTCCCATAATTTTAGTTAAACTTGCTAACATTGTAATCTTATTTGTTTTTCTTCCAACCACCTGAAAGTATAATTGCTCATTAATGGAGGAGCTGTGGATCATATCTTGGTCCTTTGAAACTTGGAATCAGAAACCAAGTCATATTTCCTTTGAGTCCAAACTGTAAGAGGAAGCACCATTTATTTATTCATTCACTGCACGTTTGAGTGGATAGCATAGGAAGATTAAAGCCTAGCACAACAGATAGACACATAAACAGATACTGACGCATTACACAATATGTCTTGGTGTAGGTGTAGGCATTTACAGAAGAGTAAGGGAACAGACCTTCCTTAAGAGACTGGCCTTGAGGAAATAGTATTACAGGTGGGTCTTTAAAGATGGGCAGTTTTGAAGGAGGGATGGGAAGAGAATTTTTGGCATACAAAGCAGCAAATGAAAAGCCAGAGGTATTAAAATGCACAGTTCCTTCAGACAACTTGGAGCATAATGAATATGGAAGGGAGGTTTATGCTGGAAGATAAGGCTGTAAAGATCATCTGGGGTTAGTTTTTGAAGGCTCTTTTATACCACCATAAAAGGTTTGGACTTTATCTTGAGGGTAATGAAGAGGAAAGAGGTGTTAAAAAAGTTACTCTGTCAGGTTTGTCTTTTAAAAAATCTCCTGGAAAAAGTATGGAAGTGTATAGCAGGCCAGTGTGAAGTCAGTTGCCCTGGAGTTTTGCAAATAGTAAAATGCTAAACGAGTGTTAGGTGCAGCCACCTTGTTCTTTTTCGATTCTTTACCACGGGTGTAGCATATCAAAGGAGAATTCCAAAAATATCTCAAATAAATGAGTAAAACTGTTCGTCAACTATATATTCCAACACTATTTGATTGCATCAACTCACGAATCATAACTTCTCAAAATTAAAAGAATGTTAATGTAAAATAGTTTAAAAAGATACATAGAACCTACCCTTCCCTTTTCCTCCTTCCTCAGAACAAACACTGAAACCTAGCAAGAATCTAAACATAATCTAAACACTAATCTGTGTACGTGTTTGCAGGGGCAACATTGAAATGTCCTCTTTTCTCTGTTTTTTTCTTCTGTCTTTTGCTCATCCACTAATAAACGGCATAGCCCTTGAATAGTTTTTATGTTCTCTGTGTATCCTAGGAATTCTTTTAACTCTGTATCTGGTAGTCTACTCATTTTCCCAAACCTTTACAATTAATGATGAACATCTGAATCAGAATGCTTTTTTGAACAATATATTTTATTGTATATGTTATCACATGATCCAGAACACAAGAAAAACAACGATTTCCCAATTATTTAAATACCAAGGTGATTTGACAGAGGGCCCATTCTATTTGGTGCCTCTGGGATTCAGGCTCCCACCAATTTATAATGATACCACATATCGTGTGACTTACAAGTCCCTGTATCAGGAAAGCAAGAGTGAAAAGAGGCCTCTCACCTTGTCTTAAGTACCAAGGACCAGAATTGACACATGCTGCCATTGGCCAAAACAAAATGCACAAAGCCCGGGAAGTAAAGGTGAGTACAGGGAATATATAATGAAACTTTACTGTCTCTGCTATTGAAGTCCTTAAAACAATAAATTTTAGCCTCTTTCATAGGTGTGTGTGTGTGTGTGTGTGTGTGTACTAAAATCCATGTAGACTAAAATCTATCAACTGTTAAAATAACTATAACTCCTGACAAAGGAGAATATTTTTGCAATTTTGATTTGGGAACAACATACTGAAGTAAAACTAGCTCTGGAAGCTGTCAAGTAAACGATGGAAATTTGGATTTCATGAAAATATGTTTGCAGTAAAAGATATGACCATGGAGACTGGAACATCTGCAAATTTAATATCACAGGTTTTAGAACATATGAAGATGTTATGCAAATCATTAGGGGGAAAAAAGGACCAACCATTCCATATAAAAATGGGCAAAGAATCTTGTTCTGATCATTTCCTGTTTGTACCAGATCCATTCCTTGTCCTTCTTCTGCAAACCCTGCTTAAGGTTTATGGGTAGCCTTGGCCAACTGGGGGGACTGGCAGAAAAATTGGAGAATGGGAAGATAGGATGGATTTAGGGTATTATCTTAGTTTTTCCAGGTGCTTTGGCAAATACCACACAATGGGTTGGCTTAAACAAGAGGAATTTATTTGTTCAAAGTGTTGAAGCTAGGAGTGGTCCAAAATTGAGGAGTCAGCAAGGCAATGCTTTCTCCCTAAAGTCTGTAACATTCTGGTGTTGGCTGCCTGTGATCCTTCGGGATCCTTATCTTTTATCCCAGTCTCTTGTCACATGGCGATGTCCTCTCCTTTCTCTTCTGGGTTCTGTTGACTTCTGGCTTTCAGCCCCTTCCTGCGGCTTTCTGGTTTCTGTTTTTTGTTTTTGTTTTTGTTTTTATTTCTAAGGCCTCCACTGATCTAGATTAATACCCAACCTCATTCATCTGGGCCACACCTTACTTTAAAATAACGTCTTCAAGAGATCCTATTTACAATGGCTTCACACCCACAGAAATGTGCATTACAATCAAGATCATGTCTAAATTGGGGTACATAATCCAATCTACCACAGTTATTTTCCTTCTTCCTCTGTTTCAGGGAGTTTTTCCCATTAGTGGCTACATCTCCACTATGGTCTCGGTTCCTGCCAGGCAGCCCCCAGTTCCTGCTGGTTAGCCCTTGCTTCTGTATACTGCTAACACACATACCAAAGGCCCTTTGACATAGGTAGATATATACAGCCTCACTAACAATCAGGAAAATGCAAAGAAAATTTCTCAAATCTAATTCAGTGGTTCCATGTCCATATTATTACATATTTTTAAATGAACAATTAAACATGATTTGCTTTATTTTCTCTGTAGTGCACTCTGTTAGTCCAGGATATCTAAGAAGCAGACGCCATAATGAGATTAAACTTTGCAAGGACTGTATTAGGGAAAATATCTGTGTGGGAGAAAATGGAGCAGGAGCTGAGTAGGCTGGAGAGAGTGTCTGCCCTTGACTATTATAGAGAGGGAAGGAAGGCTGAGGAGAGAGATCAATGGGTAGTATTTAAGACAAGTCAGCAATTGGAGAAGACCTGGGTCTCCTAAGAACACATCTTGGAGAGTGTTTCCTACTGTCCACAGGAAGTATGGCCTCTGTGCAAACATTTTGATGAATTTTCAAAGGATGGCAGCTGGGCCTTGGTCAATTATGACTCTCTGTAGTTGGATGTCTACAAGGCACATTCTCATGACCACCACATGCATCTTTCTAAGGAATTGTGTACTTTCAAACATTTACAACAGATTATTGTCAAATAATGCTAGAAACTTTATTTTCATGAAGTTTCTTTTAAGGTATCTGCAAACTTAATTGGTACATCAATTGGCAGGTGCAAGTTAATTATATGGGTACTTAATTGCTAATTTCCTATGCAAATCAATATTTGAACTTTTGATTCTCAATTGAACACACATCAATATGGGATTTTATCTGCTCAAAGTAAATGTGAAATTTAAGTCTATTTTTTTGTGCCTCCACATAGGCTGGGGTCTTGCTCTGGTAGTCACTTAGATGTTTGGTTTGGAAGCATAATATTGCCTCTGAGAGGTAAATTTGTTAAAGAGAGGTTCTCTTAATTCCAAAAATATAGACTTCTAGGCAGGCTCCAGAAATATGTTTATTTCTTTTAAAAATGTAATAATGTAATAAAATTCCTAAACTGATATTTAAAAGGTGAACATTAAAATCACCTCTAAAATTATAATTTAAATGTTAGCAATGTTGTGTCTGTCTTTACAGAAAGCATGCATATGTGTGTAAATTTATATGCACTCCCTCATCTTTATATTGAGGGACTGATAGAAACAAATATTTTTTATACGGGTCATAATTTATTCTGTTTTGTATCTGTGTTAGGCAGAATTCCAGGAAATTCCTGCCCCTAGTATACGCATCTTCTCT
>PVKH010029843.1:0-12589 GCA_004027955.1 Chaetophractus vellerosus | reverse complement strand
ACTACTGCTGGTCCTGTGCGATGTTCAGCTTTGGACAAATTTTTATTTTAGTTCTTCTTATCCTCATCATCACCACCCCTCCCGGTTGTTTTCATCATAACAATGACTGACTTTTTTTTTTTTGGCCTGGAGAGTTTAAAAGGCAACAGTCAGTTGAGACTGAGTTACCCTGTGAAAATTGTCTACTCGGCGGTGGTCTTTCCCAAGCCAGCCCCACCTGGGCCATAGTGGGGACCAAGACATCCCTTGATTTTCACCTTATTTAATTAAGCTGTAACTGTAGGGTGGGTCCAGAGTGCATGATCGTTGGCAATTGTAAACAAGAGAGAGAGCTGGGGGGTGGGGATAGGATAAAGAATTCTTACTCTTTGCAAAATTCAAAAATAAAAATAAAACAAAAACGCAGTACTCTTTCTGAGGGATTTTGAGATCCACAAGAGACCATTCATTGCAAACACATTAACTCAAAAGCATGCCATAAAGCTAAAAAATCCTACCGTGTTCCATAAACTCACAAATTTCTATTACAATCACAATTTTGCTAAACATCAATCAGACCTGGTCCTTGACTTCCAAGAAGAATACAATCCAGTAATCCTAGGGTAACAGGGAAATCACTATGGTCCCACTGGTGAAATACAAGTAAACCAAATCAGATCTTTTAAATGTCCATTTTATAATTAAACTTATGTAGAGTGGACAAAAGCATAAAGAAAAAATTTGCCATTTTTAATATCACAGCAGGAGCAACATATTTTCTAAAAGGGCTTTCAATGACAACTACACTTTTGCAGTCCTAATAAGAACCACTTTATAAAAATACACAGGCCAATTTCTAAGCTGGGATCAACTCCAATAAGTCACAGCTATCACAATGAATAGAGAAAACAAATTAGGTCAAATGACTTTATTGCTAAAGGATTATTCTTCAGATATTTCATCTCTGAGGATAAACAGATCAATATGTGGAAAATTCACCCAATCCTAGTATATTTAAAATATGTAATGGAAAATATTACCATATATATTGCAACATATACAAAATGACTTGGTATTTTCCTATTTCATATTCTGAACATATTTTAAATATATTTTTTAAAGAATCACAATAAAGTCCAGGGAATTTAAGTGTGACTGGTGAGGTTAATCAACATTCAGAGAGGCAATGGGCTTGAGATGGGTTTTATGAGGACCCTAGCTATGGAGAGGTATGAACATGCTATAAGAGCAGCACCTGAAAGTGGATGTGGAGGTGGGGTTGCCATAACACCTGAGAAACTAAAATGGTGGACTTCAGGGAAAGAGAATTACAACCGTTGTAAGGAGACCCATGCCTTGCATCCCTTGGAACAGCATGGTTTGTAGTCAGCGTTCTGAGGTTTCTCCTTTCCCCTATTCAGCAACCATTCCCACTTCTCTCACTCCAAGAAAACACATACACACAAAAGAAAAACAAATACAAAATTCAAGCACTGTCTGGTTTAAAATAAATAAATAAATGGCAAGAGGGAATGTTACAAAGGGGCAAGTTTCCCTCGATTCTAAAAATTTAAACACAGGACTTTCCTCCTCTCCTGGTCTGCTTTCCAGTAACTTATACTTAGTTCCTTGCTTCTACCAGTGGGGTCTGGGGACAAGCCACAAAAGTGGCTCTGATAACAAATCTTTAGTACCAGTGGGACCCTCAAGTAACAAATGACCTGGATATACAGGACCAGGAAAAAGAAAGCCTAGTGCAGAAGAATCATAGCTGGGAGTCCCTTATCAATGATGGACTTGAGCCTTCTCATTTTACAAATGTAGAAACCAAGATCAAGAGAAGTGGTAAATCCAGAATCACAGAGCTGATTTGGTAATGACAAGACAAACAAAAGTGCCAGTTCTGTATTAGTTACACCTCTCAAGAGAACTTCTCAAGGCCAAGAATTTAAGGGAGATCTGGTAAGAAACAGATTAATTTTTAAAAAAGGAAGGAAGAAAGTAAGGGAAATAAAAGAACCACTTCCTAGATGGCATTTAGGAATAAACTGGCCATTGATGATTCCTATCAAAGAAGCAGAATCCCAAAAGATGATGTGTTTCATTTCATTATTGACCCAGACTCTCCCAGGGAACCACAAATGGCTTTTGATAATACTATTTGCTACTTGGAGTGATGTGCATAGCCAACAAATGTTTTTATTACTTTATTTTTTATGTCTAGATTTTAACTTTAATTAAGGCTGAGCAATGAAAAGTCCACATTCCTTCCTTGCCTGATAAATATATCACCAATTAACTGATTTTTTAGTGGCATACAATTTTTAAAAAATAGGGTTAATCTTTACATGTCACTGAAATATTAAATAAGATGACTTCTCTCATTATTGTAAATATTTTATATACCTAAGTATGCTGTTTATTCTTTGAACATATAGAATATCCATAACATAAACTATCTTCTGAAAGCCAAAAGTCTTCTTACGGAGACTTTAGAAAATGTCAAAATATAAATGTCATGGCCCATATGGGGTACAAATGTATTTATTTTATGGCCATTGATATTATACATCAAAAGCTATGACTGCCTAAAATCAATGCATGGAGAAATGGGAGAGGAAAAGAATACTGAAGCATTTCCTATCACTCTTATCCATGTCTCTTTTTCTCTTACTTCACTCCATCCCCAATCCAATAATTTTCAAGGACTCTCTGCTAAATGCCTCAAATCCCTCCACTTACCCTACCCTGGTTCTCATCACTATCATCTCTACCCTCTATTACTTCAATGACCTCTTACATAGTATCTGTACAGCTCTTCTCTGGCCAAACCATTCTCCACAGCATAACCAGAAGGCTCTAATCTACACATTTGATCATGCCTCTTCCTGGCTTACAAAACACTTGTTCTTAGGATAAAGCCCAAGCACTTAATTAATAAGGCCATCCCAGATTCCTGTCACTTCTTTAGCCTCTCACTTGACCCCCATGCTCGGGCTATGGTGAAACTCTTTACGTTTTAGCCAGCTGGGTAGGTCTTCTTCCACATGAGCACCTCATCCCAACAGCTCCCTAAATTCCTTCCCAGTCCTGCCAAATCTAGGGAACAATTTATCCTTTAGGTATCAGCTGGGTCCAGAAGCCACTACTTCCCAGACACCTTCTGAGGAGCCGCCTCTATACACATACACCATAGACATACATACCATACCATCCTTATTCTCACAAATAACATATCACGCTATCTTGAATTGTCAAGTTTAACTGTCTGAACCTCCTGCTAGAGTGAAACCCAGTGGATCCATTACTTAACTGTGCATTCCTAGCAGAATGAATGGCAAACAGTAAGCACTCAAATAAATACTTACTGAAAAAGTGAATTACGGCACACACTCGAAGATAGATTCTGTTTATTTTTTCTTGGCTTTCTTCTCAAAGGATGTGTTAAGGCATAATCCCTGCCCTCTAGGACAATTAATTAAAATCATAGTGGGGAGTAAAGACTTACCCACAAGAAATAATCATGGAGCAATGCACCAAACTTATTAATAAACCATTAAGTGGCATATGATCAACCGATGAAAACTCCAGTTGAAAGAAGGTGCACTATGGATGGTCAAGAAATTAGTTCTACTTGCTTAAGAATAGACTCTTCCAATTACAATGACAAGGCAAAACTCCAAAAGCTATGGATATGAACGATAAATAGGAAATCCGAAAAAAGAGAAATTAGGGGGGCCGGCTGTAGCTCAATTGGTAGGGCGCCGGTTTACCACATGGGAGGCCCCGGGTTTGGTTCCCGGGGCCTCCTTGAGCTGGCAGACAACCTTGAGAAGGCAAGCCGCCACGGGCAGGGCAAAGCCGCCACGGGCAGGGCAAGCCCCCGCAAGCAGGGCAAGTTGCCTGTGAGCGGGCAAGGCCGCCGTGTGGTGAGCTGACTCAGCAGGTCGCCGCAACGGGGGGGGAGAGACAAGCAGACACAGAGGAGCACAGAGATGAACACAGCAAGAATAAGCAGAAAGGGGGGGATATATAATAAAATAAAATAAATTAAATTAAATCAGCATACTAAAAATGAGTACAGAGAAACAGCATTAGGTTAGGGAAAAATTAGTCTAAGAAGGACTGCTCAACTAGCTAATTAAATATTAAGTGCTTTAAATCATTATGCTAAAGAGAGGGGGCAAAACATTTTTTTTCCCTTCTTTGGGAAGTGTGAAAAACTGTTTTCTTTACTGTGATGTCAACAGTTGGATGGAGCAAATTTCAGGTAGCATGGAAGAACAGAGAGTGCAAATAAAATAGGTATGGACTTTAAGGAAAAACTAAGTTTACTCCAAATCATAAGAGCTATTATTTTTAAAAACATCTTCACAGAACCAAAACTATTATTTGGGGAGGTTAGATTAAGTCCCGAGGATCATAAATGGACAAATGACTTAAATTCAGAAACTAAGGATATTCTATCAAACCTGAATGTAGATGACTCTAAATTAGAGGAATTGAAGTTACAAAAAAAAGAAAAAGTCCTATTTAAAAAGTGATAAAATTCAATTGGAGGAAATGCAATATAGAAACTTAATGACAGAAACATTCAAATGCCAGAGAAGACTAGGCATATGAATTGAAAGAAAAGTCCTGATTTTACAGGTTTAGAATAAAAGACACTAGACCTGGAGTCAAGAGAACCTGGCTTTTAGTTAGGCAGGTCATTAACTTCCCCGTGCTTCATTTTCTTCCTATGAAAACTGGAGTTAATATTCTCTTAATTACTCTACAGGGAAGATTTTTCTTTACATACTTCTATGTTGTTGTAGCAGTTTGATATTGTTTATGAATTCCAAAAATAGATATTGGATTATGTTTGTGAACTGGTCTACTCTTTTGGGTGTATTAGATTGTATTAAATTCAGAGGTTTCATTTTTACTTGATTAAATAATGATTAAGGCTTTGATTGGGTGAGGTCAGTAGGATGTTGAGTCCCTGCCCCCTTGGTGGGTGGGGACTCACAGAGAAAACTACAGGGCAGAGGAGTTAGTTAGAGTTTTGATGCTGGAGCCCCGGGAAGTAAACACACAGGAGAAGAACACAGAGGTTCAGAGATGGCTCCATAGACATGGTAGAGGCCCCGGGAAGAGACCGAGCCTGATAGTCTACAGTTGACTTGTGGAAAAAAGAGGGCAGCTAAGTCCAGAGAGGAATGAGCACTGGGAGAGAGATGAGACTTATTCCAGCCTACAGCTGATACTGGAAGAAGCTAGGACCATGGAGCCTTAACAGGAAGAGGGAGGCTGAACCCTTGCAGACGACAGCAGCCATCTTGCACCAAACACGTCAACAGACTTTGGTGAGGGAAGTAACTTACGGTTTATGGCCTAATAACTGCAAGCTTCTACCCCAAATAAATACCCTTTATAAAAGCCAATAGATTTCTGGTATTTTGCATCAGCACCCCTTTAGCTGACTAATACAGTTGTTATAATAAGCATGTAGAAGTTTAAAGGAGATGATAGGTAAGAAATACCTTTTAAATTGTAAACAGTGAAGCACTCTAAAAACATAAAGCATAAGTAGTGTAATTTTGTGGATCTCCAGCAGTTGAATAGTACATAGTAATGTTTTACCAGCAGCAGAGGTTCTGACACTAAGATATATTCAAAGAATATTTGTAGAATGAATGGGACACTCTGGGCAGGGTAATTGATAATAAGATATAGTAAAAAGTAAAACATGCAATAGTCAGAAAGTACTCCTTCCTCTGAACTCAAAATTCACCATGCCCAATTTTTAAAAACAATATGGGGAAACCTAAATATTTCAATATGCAATACAAAGTTGTACAAAGAAAACTAGGTCCTATAAAAAGTTTAATAATTTGGGTTAGTCCAACATTGCACAAGTAGTGTGTTTCATTTATACATATTACCCCCTCCTTTCAAAAGAGGGTATAGCAGAAATATTTTCTATTAAAATGCAAATTCTCCATGCAAGGTCATAATTAACCTGTGAGATATCACTTGAACTGTCTGTTTCCTGTTGAGCCAGGGTTAGCACACTTAGCCCATAGGAAGGCAGAAAGGCCAAGAAAGGATGCAAGACTTTAGTGACGGTTAACACTTCAGGCAGGGTATTAACAGTAACACTTTGCTGGCTGGGAGGCTGGGGAGCTAGCAGGAGGAAGGAAAGCATAGCTCAAAGAGGAGAGGGAAAAGTACCTTTTCCCTCCTACTTCACAAGCCCCCCCCAAAAAACAACAAAATCTCTTAAAAACAAAAGGCAAATTAGTGTCTTTCTTACTGTCCTCAAACATTCAAAGAATAATTTTTAACCAAGTTTGCAGAAAACCCAAGAGAAAATTGGCCTAAAGTGTGTGTGTGTGGGGGGGGGGGCATTAACTATAATAAAAGATATAAATTCTTAATTCATGACCTTCAGAATGATAAACCCTATAATAGTCTCAGAAGCTGTGATATCTTGTCCTTGTAGTTCAAGAAGAAAGAAACAGTACCTATCTTGAATGCTTTCCTCATTTTCATTTGTTCAAAGGGGTTATCTTAGCTGACTGGAAAAGCTCCATCCAGTTATCAAACCTTCCTTTAATATCTTCTTAATGAGAAACTGAAAAAAGCACCAGCATCAAACCATCTTAGTTTAGATGACATAAAAGAATACATGATAACTGCATAGAAAAGTGGTTAGCAATACCTAACATTCTTGAAGGCAAGGCCTTTGGTGTCACTGCTATATCCCTAGAATTGACTCTGAAATATAATAGGTTCTCATTAAATATATGTTGAAAGAAAGAAAGAAAGAAAGGATGAATGAACAAACAAATGAGCAATTAAGCAAGTAAATAAATGAAGTCTGACTTTGCAGTCAAGACTGCCCAAGTTCAAATTTTGGTGCATTCTCTTACTACTGTGTGTCCTAGAGCAAACAGTCATTCTCTGACTCAATTTTCTGGTCACTTAAATAGATAAAATAAAACTATGTATCTCAGGGGAGTTTTATGAAGATTATATGAGATAAAAAATTAATATACTTAGTATATAGTAAGCACTCAAAGATCAAAGAATTAATTTTAAGAATTTCATTTTTATACCCTTCTCTACTACTTGGACAAAAAAAAACAATGAAACATTAGGATAGAATTTAAGGCCTGTGAAAACCTAGAATACCTTAATACAATTTATTTGATTATAGGATGTACATGGAGGCAAAAGTAAGCCACCTAACTTCCCTGCCATGTGCCACTCCACTTCCCTGCCACATGCCACTCCACCCCATCCACCCCACACAAGAATTTCAATATAAGGTAATTCTCTAAGACAGGGGTTATTACCTTTTTTGTTCCATGGACCCCTCTGCCAGTCAGGTGAAAACCACGGACCTAAGTCTACCCTATACTGTGTGTTATTTAATAAATATATCATACCCACACCATCACATCCCCACAAGAATTTTTTTTTCAAATTTCAATTCAAGCTCACAGACCCCATTTTAAGAACCCCTGCTCTAAGAGGTAAATGAATAAAATATGAAAATAATAGCTTAAATCAGCCATCACAAGATGAAAGCAAGAAACAGGATATACACAGAAGATTAGAGTTTCAGGAACATTTAAAACTCCATTTGAGTGAACTTGATATAATCTCAAGGAGGCAGGACTGAAATATGAAATATAACGTAATTTTTTTTTGTTACATATCCCCGCCCCCCTTTCTGCTTGCTCTTGTTTTTGTGTCCATTCTTCTATATTCTTCTATGTCTGCTTCTTGTCTCCCCCTGTCTTTGCGGCGACACACCGAGTCGGCCCTCCATGTAGGCGGCTCGTCCCGCTCGTGGGTGGCTCCATTCCTTTCACAGGTGGCTCTGCTCCGTGTTTTGCGGGCAGCAGAGCTCCGTGTTTTACAGGCTGCTCGGCTCCGTGATTCGTGGGCAGCAGCTCCGAGTTTCACAGGTGACTTGCCATGCCCATGGCAGCTCCACCCTGCCCGTGGCGGCTTTTTGCCTTGCCCATGGCGGCTTTGCCCCGCCCACGGTGGCTTGCCGCTAGGGGAGGTCCCCAGGAACCGAACCCGGGGCCTCCCATGTGGTATACCGGCGCCCTTATCCACTGGGCTATACAGCCGGTGCCCATATAACGTAATTTAGTAAACTAAAATATAACCAGTCATATTCTAGCCTGTCTGGAAAAAGTTTATGTAAATGGAAAAAATATGAGCAAGAAGCAAAAAAAAAAAAGTAAGTACAAAATGCAAAGAGCAAGATGTTGGCAGTGTATAGGCAACACAAATGTCTAGGACAGGGAAAAGCAGAATTTGGAAAACTTGGAATTAGTCACCAGAGATGCTGCCCAGGTGGGGTCATTAGATCTGAATTACCACCCTTTGCCTTTGGCTCTGATTCAAATGTCCACATTTGAAATACCTTCTGATTATTAATTTGTCTTCCCATGTACCTTAAAATACTGAGAAGCCAATGCCCTGAAGTGCAAAATTAGTATTTTGTGACTGCGTCCCATTGCAAATTTTTAAAAACTTCCTTTTTTTAAAAAAAGGGAAAAAAATCACTGGTCAACAGTAAAACCCTGGGCAAGTCACTTCATAAGCTTTGCTCTCTTTAAAGATTTGAGATACATAATCTCTAAAGTTCCTTCTAGATCTTTAATTATATGGTTGTATAATTTAGATGTATTACAGAGCATGGGTCGACAAACTTTATCTGTAAAGGATGAGAAAGTAAAGATTTTAGGCTTTGCAGGCCTATGGTCTCTGGTGCAACTACTCAACTCTGCTAATGTAGGTTGAAAGCTGCCAACAAAAAATGTAAACAGAATGGACATGACTGTGTTCCAATAAAACTTTATTTAAAAAAAAAAAACAGGTGGTAAGCCAGATTTGATCCTTGGGCTGTAGTTTGCTGACTCCTGACCTACAAAATATCTTCTGTGAACATGTAGAGATGATAGCAATTAAAGTTTCCTGTGTCCCAAGATCGATAACTTCTACAATTCCGATAAGCTCTTGGTAATCATGTTTCAAATAAGGACGCTTTCAGTCCAAAGTCTTAATTTAACTTTACAAATTATAGTTTCCAGGAAATGAGTATAGTGCCTTAACCATCAAAAAAGTGGTGATATTATTATTACCATTATCATTATTTCTAATTCAGAGAGTTAGAAATTCTTTTATTCTTTAAAAAGGTTTGCCATAATCTGAACTTTCTCATATGTAACAATGGAAAAAGTCTATCAATGAAAAGAAAAGGAATGATTAACAAAAACGTTCTCTCCTATTTGTCAAAGAGCAGGCCTAGCTTCCCACCTTTGACTTCAAGTCGTCGCCATTTAAGGAGGGGATATTTTCTCATTCTCCTGTGGATTCTGGTGGTGCTGACTTGGAGAACACACAGGGCTCTAAGTGGTTAGCTATCAGTTTACTTACTTAGAGATGGTGCTGCGAGCTGGCCTGGCCTCGGGAAGTCATGTGGAGTGTACGTATATGCCAACTCCAGCCTCACTGCGGCCAGCTTCAGCAGCCTGGATCCTGGTCTGAGAGGAGACCCCGAAGGGCAGGGTGGTGAGAGTTCACCATCCCATCTCCTTTGAAGGACAGCAGCTGCAACAAGAGAGGACACAATTGAAAATAAGGATACTGCAGCTGTTGGAAGTAGGTCTGGCCTGATAGCTTAAGGAGAAGGAGGGATTTCTAGGATGCTAACCAAGGGAATGTATGTTGCTGACCAGTTTTGATGTCATTCTCCCCTTTCAGCTTTCGGAGGAGTGACAATGGTTATAGGCAAAGTCAAGGAGAATCTGTGAATGGGGTAAAAGTGTTTCAAAGTACATTTCACAAGCCACCAAGCCTGAGGTCCACTTACGACCTATATTGTTGAATCATGAAAGTAGAGGCATTAATATTAGAGAATCTGAATAGTGGCATTTTAACTTATTAGCAGATTATTTTCTTACAACTCTGTCACAGACATTAGAATAGCCAAAAAAGAAAACTGCAGAAAAATCCAAGGAAGAGAAGTAATTACATGTATTCCCTTACGCTTTTAAACATTAAGTTTTGTCAAAAACTGTTGTTCCTGTTTTGAACAGCTCATAATGAGACTTTACTTCCTAAAAATTTTAGGAGGAGGATGCTTACCACAAGTACTGGCAAGAAAGTTCATTGGAACTAGATGATTATAAATTAGTAGATCATCATTTCCTTTACAGTATTTCCTTTTTACCAATGAAGTCTGAAGTTTTAAGTGGATCATTCATTTCTAATGGAAAGGGAAAAAATTTCTGTGATTAGAAATGGAATTTGTAAGCACAGGTATGAGTGCCTGTATCAAGTTGGTATGTCAAATACGTTAAGAAATTCACTTTAGAAGCATCTGTTAATTAGCCATATATAAAACTGAATAAATAAATTTAGCTTTTAAAAGTTGACATTAATTATACCCATACTTGACAACAACATAATATACAGGTTTCAAATTCTATACTTTATTCATTAACGTCATTATTTTAATATACCATGTTACTACTTTATGTTAAGTACTACACAGATTTGTTCTTAATGCCCTTTACCTTATTTACTTTAAAAAGAAATTCTTGGAGTCTTTTTTATTTTTTAGGAGGTACCGGGGATTGAATCCAGGACCTCGTACATGGGAAGCAGGCACTCAACCACTAAGCTCTATCTGCTCCCTAATGAGAGTTGGTTTTTCATTTGTTTGTTTTTAGGAGGTACCAGGGATCGAACCCAGGACCTCGTAAATGGGAAGCAGGCGCTCAACGGCTTTAGCTACATCCACTCCCCCCTTGGAGTCATTTTACATCCTTTCACTTGCTTCCACAGCCAATGAATCACAAAATCTCACTGATTTGGTCTCTTGTAATTGCTCCTCCTTTTCTGCTGCCTCGTACTCCACCCTGTCCAATTCCTTATTGCCTCATGCCTAGGCTCCTGGAATTATTTCTTAATTCATCCTCATGAGTCTAATTTCTTCCTTCTCCTATCCACTTTTCATACTAGTTCCACAGTAATCTTCTTAGAACTCCCTATTGATCACGTAATTCCCATATCTTGAACACACAAAGATTTTCTATTTCTTATCAAATCAAATATACATTCTTTAGCTAGGATTTCAACTGTCTTCTTTTCCAACATCCAACCTCTAATGTTCCTTCCTCAAGACTGCCCATTTCTTCCTTACCCTCACAAAATATGCTACCCCCAGCCTGGCTTCCATGCTTTTATACATAGCTCACTCTTTATCTAGAATACCCCTCTTCTCTTCTCAAGTCAAAACCATGCTAGTCTTCTCTGGCTATTAGAGCATACAAAGATCTCTCCATAGATGTCCTATAGCATGGACTGCCTGTACCACTCTGATAAAAGATGGCCCCTTTTCCTCCTTCATTTGAGATGGCTGATCTTTGATAAGAACAGCTCATTTAAGACAGCTGAAGTGAATCAGTCTGTGCTGTACTAACAGAGTGTTAGCAGAGTGTTGAAACCACTTTGGAGGGACTATGTGGTGTATGGCTTGAGAAAAAAGCAGGCAGACTTCAGGGAGGGACCAAGTGGAAGACTTAAATCACTATTCTGGCCAGTTAAACTAGGTGGGGTTCATGGCTTTTTGCCCTTTCCAAGCTTAGCTGTTTTGAGATTTCCAATAAAATGTACATGGGGCAGCAGGGACAATGGGTCCTTCAAGTTTCCAAACAAGGAAAGGAGAACAAATCTATCACGAGGCACATTACAGTAAGCACCATGCTACAGGGCTGAGGGGTGGAGGGAAGACATCCAGTGAGGGTCAAAGGCCCAGCTGGAGATGGTGGAGTGACACAGTGGAAGACCAGAATAGCTTATTAAACCTTGGCCAGCTAATACCCTCAGCAGTGAGTGGTAAAACAAGAGTACTGAGCAGGCTTTTAACAGCACCACCAAGCAGAAGGCTGAGTTGTCCATGCAGTAAGAAAGTAAACTGAGGAGGACTGTAGCTTTCTGACTATTAAGGTTGGTCTACATGAACAATGTATTCTGCCTGATTTGCTGAAATTCCCAAACCCCAGGAATAGTTCACACTGTCTGAAGACATCTACCAATGTCTTCTCTTTGCTGATTTGCTAAGACAGATGTGAGAAGGTCAAGTGAATAATCTAATCACAGATGTATGGCTGGGAAAGGGGAGAATATCTCCTTATGGTCTATGTAGACAATAAAGAAACAGAACCCAGAAAATTAAGACCTGATGTTGAGATGGATGGGAGAGGGAGCTGTATTAGTGCTTCCCAGTATATCAAACGCACAAAAGCAAAAGTTCTATACTTTCATTCAACCACTATTTATTGAGCATCTACTGCATTATAGGCACTTTGGATGTAGTGATAAAACATATAATACTTGCCCTCAAAAAGTTCAATTTAGTGACCATTAATATAATTATGACTAACATTAATTAAACACTACTATATGTACCAGGCACTGTTTTTAGCATATCTATACACAAACTCATTCGTCCTTTACAACTTCCCATTTTACAGATGAAGCAACTGAGGCTCAAGGATATTAAGTAATTGGTGAGAGGTCAGGTTAGATTTTT
>PVKH010029842.1:0-12588 GCA_004027955.1 Chaetophractus vellerosus | reverse complement strand
AGGAAAAGATACTCCTTGCCTTTCAGGAGCTAAAATTTAGAGAAAGAATAATATACAAACTACTTACATAAGGTACAATGACGTTAGCTTTTAATAATGTCCAAAGAAACCGTTTTGGGGAAATAAATAGGAGCAACTAATTGCTTGGCAAAATAACAGGAAAGATCATGGAGGTGTGTTTCTTTGTCTTGGGCCTTAAAGGAAGGGATTCTTCCCACGAGGGAGTTCTTTTGACATAAATGTGTCTTTTGCCATAAATTAAGAGCAATAATTCCATTTCAAAGTGGCATTCAAGAAAAAAAGAAAACCTATCCCTGCTTGAAGAATCAACAACTTTATCTCTGCCAGGGAAAAACAAAAATGAGAACATAAATAAACCCTGGCAACTGAGGAGAGAGGAAAGATTTGTGAGATGAGTCGTCTGAGAGAAGGAGAATTGCCCTTAAAGAAAAGAGAATTCAATATCAGTGGTGTATTTGCCTAGAAGATTGTCACTATCAAAGAAAACAGTTGCTTCTCCAATCAGAGCAAATGGCTGCGGGTAGAGGGATGGCATCTAATTCAATGGCAATCCCCTGTGCTCAGCCTGCCTCGTGGAGGAGGACAGCTCCCCACAGGGCAGGTCCTGACCTTCAGGAAGCCTATGGAGAAATTCCATCTGGTTTCGTGGACCCACTTAAGTCCTGAAACCTGGGAAAAACTAAAGCAGCACAAAGGTCATATGAAACTGGCTGAAAGATGGGAACTACCTGGGTGTCCCCAACAGACAAAGATTTTAATCATTTCAGATCAACATTATTTTTACTAACCCACCCAAAATAACAGTAATGAAATTATAATAGCTCCAATTTGTGGGTACATACTATGTGCCAGGCATTGTGCTAAGTGCTACATCCCACGCAATCCTTACTTACACCATTGGAGTTATTACTAACACCAATTTTAAGGAGAGTGAGGAAAAGAAGGCTCAACACATTAGTGATTTGCCAAAAGCTATATGGCTAGTGGTTGGCAGTACTAGGGTTAATATCCAGGGTTTGGATTCTGAAGCCCATGGTCTTACTCACCATATGTGGTGGTTAGGCTAATGTGTCAACTCGGCCAGGTATTGTGTCCAGGTATTTGGTGCAGCAAGCACTGGGCTAATTGTAATACATGAGCATTTATGGGCTTCGATCACCAGTGAGTTTACTGCATGGATGGCTGATTACATCTGCATCAATCAGGGAAATTGGATCAAGAATGGATGATGCTTTTATCCAATCAGTTGACTGCCTTAAAAGGGGAAGTGATTTCAACATTCAGAGAGAATTTCCCAGCTCGCCTTTGGACAGCCAACTTCTCCCAGAAACTCGAGGACCTTTCATCGGTCTTTCATCGGAGCCCCTGGCTTGCAGCCTCCCTGCGGAACCTGGACTTGTGCATCCCCACGGTCACAAGAGAGACTCTTATAAAATCTTATATTATTGACAGATATCTCCTGTTGATTCTGTTTCCTGAGAGAACCTTGACTAATACACCATCCTATAGCCCACCAGTACTAAACCAAGGTGGGTTAATGGGGCACAAGGACCTGACCTGAGTTCCTTGTTAGGCACAGGAAAACAGCCCCTACTTCTTGATAAGATTTGGGACTATCAAAACTTCACTGTTTCAAAACCTTATGCACGTATTTGCCATGAGCCAAAGAGCCTTTTCAGTTATCAGCAAAGGCTTCTTTTTAAATTCAAATTATTTTTATATACAGGGCAATTGAAGTAGGAAAATAAAAATAACAATAGAAACAAAACTGTTTTGTATTGTTTTGTTTTGTTTTTGGACTATTTTCAGACATCTTATAGGACCAGAGGAGATGGAAATAGAATGAAGAGCAGCATAGAGGGAAAGTCCAGATTTCATGATATTTAACGAGATGTCAAAATTAGGTTAGGGACACATCTGGGTTGGTTTTTTTTTTTCCTTTTTGGGGTGAGAAGGTAGTTCCTTTAGAAAAAAATCAAGACCTGGCCTATTAAACCAAGAGAAAAAAGTATTCCTGCATAATTAAGTCATCCTTATGGCCAGCAAGGCACATAATAATAATAGAATGATTATAATGCGTACTTGGGTTTTGCAATTTTATAAAGTGCTTAAATGTTTATTATCCTATTACAGCCTCACAACAGCCATGGGGGAAAGATAGGATGGAGTTTATTAACCCCATTGTGCAGGTAAGGAAATTTAACTTTTAAAAAAATCAAGAAGAAATTAAACAATTAGCCTAAGATCACAAGGCTGGGAACCAGCAGAGCTAGCACCAACCCCTGGACTTCAGCTCCAAATGCCCCCTCCCACCTCTGCTGCAGCTCAGGGAACTGGTTCAAGTAAAGAGTAAGGGTCTCAGAGAGCAAGATGATGGAGAAAGCTGTGAAAACTCATCCTGCTCTGCATGGGCTATTTCCTGCTCCTCCCAAACCTTTCGCTTTGGATTATGAAAAGCCCTTTTGTGTCTGCATCTGTTGGTCCTAAAAGCTGTTTCCCAGATGTAGGCCATGGCTACACACAGCTGGAGACACACTAACTTCATGGCCAAAGCCATTCTTTTGTTTCCCATGTTATTATCTTGGCAGGCACAGAACAGAGATCCAAGCACGCTCCAGCCCACCTTATTGGGAAGGTAAGAGAGTGGGAGCAGGTGAAGAAGAATATTTCATTGTTTCAACCATCCAATAAAGAAAAAAAAAAAGATGTTTTAGAGTCTTCCTTTAGTTGAATGAGTTTAATAGGGTAGGTTTAATATGTGGGAAGGACCAGTGACAGTTTTTCTCACTGCACAGTGCAACGGGGCTAAATGTGTGTTTTCTTTATGTTGGTTTGGTTTGATTTAGCTTTTCTTTGTAATTCTTGTCCAATGTCCTTAAGCAAATTGATAACCAGAATAGCTCACTGGACCATCTAATCAGATTTCCTGCTTTTATCATTACCAGTTCAGAATAAGTGTGTCAGGTAGACAATGGGACCCTATCATTGAGAGATTTTTCATCTTCAGTGGTCTAAAGCTCAATAGAGCAACACTAAATCTTCCTATCTTTGTAAAGGTAATATTGGAGATGAAGAAAAAATATAGCTAGAGCTTATTTTTTATGGGACTGTAGGATTGTGCTATAGAAGACACCGGAAACATTTTCTATGGTTTCATCACACAAGAGGTTCAAAGTCTAGGTGAAGATATGAGACTTAGATAGATAGTTCAAGTGAAGAATCAAAAAGGGGTTTCCTTATGCACAGAACCCTCAATCAGCATTAGATATTAATTGGCCACTCTTTCATCACTTACAAGTGTAAAGTGGTACTTAAGAGTACAAGCTCCAGAATCAGGCATACCTGGGACTCACCCTGGACACTTACACTCTGGAGTAAGACATTTACTCTCACTGAAACTTCATATTAGTATTCACATAAATGGGGACGATGATATTAGCTACCACGTAAGATTTTCTTGAGGACTGAATGAGATTGTGTAGGAAAAGAGCATAACAGTGCCTGAAATCCAGTACATTCATTAGCAATTTTATCATTATTATTAATAAATAAACTATGATTAGATGGAGCTCAAGGATGTGCATGGAAAACAGCATCTTAGGGGAGGTAAAAGGATCGTTTGAAATGTTATTGCCAATCCAACAGGCTTGCTGAAGGAGTGACACCCAAGGGAGCTACTTACCAAGGGAAACAGATAGAGGTTTGAAGCAGAGAATGGAAACTAGAGCTTGGAGTAAGGAAACTAGAGCTTGGTGAGGTCCCTCCACCACTGTATCTCTGGAAATGGTTGATGTGCCATGAGACCACACTGCTATCCGCCCTCTCTGACCCCACCCCAGCTGAATGGACCATGGGTAACATCTGACTAGAGGTGGTCCATCCACGGACTGACCAGTTTCTGGTTTGAAGTCCAGAACCTGTCTATTGGGAGTTTAAGCAGAGTGAAATCACAATTCCAGGTGGTAGAATTTTGAGAGATCCATGAAAGAAGGGATTGGGGTCACCATTACCACCCCATGTGCACAACACTGTTTTGAACAAATAGAGTCCTAGAGGACAATTTTCCTAGGGGAAAATTGATGAAGCAAATGTGTAGAGAGACTCACAGAGGTCACAAGAAAGAGAGCTTAAGTTGAGGGAGCAGCCACATCTCACCTGAACTAGAGGTTCAGTTTGTGATATTCCTGGGGCCTGGTGCTCAGCTCTTCCTAGATTCTGCTGAGACCTCACTTTCCATTCTTCCTCCTTTATCTTTTCATTTGTGTTGTCTTCTTTCTTTGCCAGAAGAGAAAGCCTACCCAAATAGAACAGAAACTCTATGTTAATTCTAAAACCAAAGATGTGAAGGAGCCAACCAAACAGAGTTTTCTTTCTGGTGCTACGGAATTATCCAAGAAAACCACAACAACCTGGGAGAGTAGCAGGAAGCCACTTGGGGTCTACCCAGCTAATAGAAGACATCACCTCTCTACAAAAAGACATGTCTGGAGGCGGAAGCCAAGATGGCAGCAGAGTAAGGAGCTCCAAGAGTCAGCTCTTGCTGCAGGGCAGTTAGTGATCACCCAGAGCTATCTAAAGCACCTGTTTGGGGGCCCCAGGAGACCAGAAGAGTATCCTGCAACATCCTCAAAAGAACGGAAGGAGGAGACTGTCTATCTGCAGAGAAGATTCGTGAGTAGAACCCTAGATGATGTGGAGGCTGGTACCATAGCGCAAACCACCTGGGGAGCTATTCCGTGGCTGGAATAGGAAGCTTCATTTCCTCAAAATGAGGGAAGAAGACACGGTGTGGCACTGACTTCGGCTACTGATTAGTAAATTCAGTGGGCTAAAGTTTGATCCTATCCAAGTCAGAAAGTGGCTGGTAGCCACCATTTTAACTCTGTTCCCAGCATGAGGGGAAGTGGGGCTGATTGAAAACCACAGTGCTGGTAGGGACATGCTTCTTTCCACTCAGATCGGATTACAGCTCTAGCCTAAACCCCAGCCCCACGTCCAGCAGGGAGGAAGCTGAAGGGACCTGCACCACGTCTCTGGGAAACTGCAAGCCACGCCACAGAGGCCGGTGGCCATCCTCCTCTAGCAGCGCAAGCCACCTCAGGAGCTATTCCATGGCTGAAGTTAGAAGCTCCATTTTCCATAAACAGGGGAGGAAGAGACAGTTGTCCATCGACTTCAGCTACTGATCAGTGGAATTGTTCGGCTAAAGTATAATCTTAGAAACAGCTAGGGTTTGAGCCTCTCCAAGTTGGAAAGAGGCCAGTAGCCAGCATTTTGACTGCACCCCCAGCATGAGGGGAGGAGAGTTGACTGAAAATTACAGTGAAGCTAGGGACTGGCTTCTTTCCACTAAGTTTGGACTGCAGCCAAAGCCTAGGCTCCAGCCCCAACCCCGGCAGGGAGGAAGCTGGTGGGACCTGCACCAGGCTCTTCAAGCAACTGCAGGTGCTTTCTGCCAGCACAGATTGAATACTCAGACAACTGGGGCTGCATCCCCGCACCCCAGTAGGATAGGAGAGGAGCTGGGCAACTGCAGGTGTTTTCAGCCCACATGAACTGGCTTGCCTAGCACCTTCAAATCCATCTCCACCTTTGCCCCCCGCCCCCACCTATAGGAGAGGAGGGGGCTGGTATTCCCTCAGCCTCTCAGGGGAACTGCAGGTGCTTTTGGCCTGCACAAACTTGACCACTGGGAACCTGTGGCTCCACCCCCACCCCCACCCCCAATAGGACAAGAGATGGACTGTGTTTGCCCAGCCTGTCTGGGTAACTGCAGGAGCTTTTGGAACACACAGCATGGACTGCTGGGTACTTGTGAATCCACCCCCATCCCCCAATAGGAAAGGAGGAGGCTGGTGTTTCCACAGTCTTTCCAGACAATGGTGGGCACTTTCAGCCTGCACAGACTGGACTGTTGGATGCCCGTGGATTCACCCCCAATAGAATAGGAGGGGTCTGGTATCTCCACAGTGTCTCCAGGCAACGGCAGATACGTTCAGTCTTCAGGGACTGAACTGTTGGGTGCCTGTAGATCCAACCCCATGTCCTAATGAGATAGAAGGGCACTAGCGTTTCCTTAGCCTCTCACTCAAGTTCTTCCAAAAAAATTGAACAAGAAGGAACACTACCAAACTCATTCTACAAAGCCAATATCACCCTAAAACCAAAGCCAGGTAGAGATATTATGATAAAAGAAAATTCCAGACCCATTTCTCTAATGAATATGGATGCAAAAATCCCAATAATTACTTGATATTCTAATCCAACAACATATTAAAAGAATTATTTGTCATGATCAAATGGTTTCATATCAGGCATGCAAGGCTGGTTAAACACAAGAAAATCAATCAGCATAAACACCATATTAATATATCAAAAAAGAAAAATCACATGATCCTATCGATTGATGCAGAAAAGGCATTTGGCAAAATACAGCATCCTTTCTTGATAAAAAATACTACAAAATATAGGAATTGAAGGAAACTTCCTCAACATGAAAAAGGTCATATCTGAAAAACACACAGCTAACATTTTACTCAATGGTGAAAGACTTAAAGCGTTCCCATTGAGATCAGGGTTAAGACAAGGATGCCTACTGTCACCATTGTTGTTCAATATAATACTAGAGGTTCTAGCTAGAGCAGGCAAGAAAAAGAAACAAAAGGCATCCAAACTGGAAAGGAAGAAGTAAAACTTTCACTATTTGCAGATTATATGATCCTATATCTAGAAAGTCCCAAAAAGTCTACAACAAAGCTGCTAGAGCTAATAAATTATTTCAGTTGATTTTCAGGATACAAGGTCAATATGCAAAAATCAGCAGTGTTTCTATACAATTGTAATATGCAAGAAGTAAGGAAAAAATTCCATTTACAATAGCAACTAAAAGAATCAAATATTTAGGAATTAGGTTAACCAAGGATGTAAAGCACTTGTATTCAGAAAATTACAATATATTGCTAAAAGAAATTTTAAAAAGACCTAAATAATTGGAAGAACATTCCATGATCATGGATTGGAAGACTAAATATCATTAAGATGTCAATTCTACCCAAATTGATATACAGATTCAATGCAATCCCAATAAAAATTCCACCATCATTTTTTAAACAAATGGAAAACACAATTATCAAATTTATCTGGAAGGGTAAGATACCCCGAATAGCCAGAAACATCTTAAAAAGGAAAAGTGAAGTTGGAGGGCTCTCACTTCTGGACTTTAAATCATATTACCTAGCTACAGTGGTGAAAAAACAGGATGGTATCAGCATGGTATTAGCATAGAGACAGACACATAGACCAATGGAACCGAATTAATGGTTCAGAAACAGACCCTCATAACTATGGCCAGGTGATTTTTAAATTTAATTTAATTTATTTTTTTGAAGAATATTCTTTTTATTGAGGATACATCAAAAATCATCAATAAATCAGGCACAACCATGCTTGATAAATGTAGGAGAAAACTGATTGCAGCAGCACTAGCTGATTTAAACTAATGCCTGGTTGCATCACTACTCAAACAAACACTGGAGCAATATCAGTTTTAATTTCTGTCTTGTTTTAAAATGAGCAAGTTTCTTTTCAGCAAATGACTGTTGATGATCTGCATCTTTACCCAGGTGATTTTTGACAAGCCTGCCCAACCCACCCAGCTGAAGCAGAACAGTCTATTCAATAAATTGTGCTGGGAAACTGGATATCCGTAATCAAAAGAAAGAAAGAAGACCCCTATCTCACACCTTATACAAAAATTAACTCAACATGGATAAGAGACCTAAATATAAAAGCAAGAACATAAAGCTCCTAGAAGAAAATGTAGGGAAACATTTTCAAGACCTGGTGGTAGGTGGTGAATTCTTAAACCTTACACTAAAAGCATGAGCAATGAAAGAAAACATGGATAAATGGGACCTCCTCAAACTTACACTTCTGTGATTCAAAGGACTTCATCCAGAAGGTATAAAGGCATCCCACTCAATGCAAGAAAATATTTTGAAACCATATATCCAATAAGGTTTTTATTTCCATTCTATACAAAGAGATAATACAATTCAACAATAAAAGAGCAAGCAATCCAATTTTAAAATGGGCAAAATATTTAAATAGGCATTTCTGCAAAGAAGAAATACAAATGGCCAACAAGCACGTGAAAAAATATGCCATATCACTAGCTAATAGGGAAATGCAAATCAAAACAACAATGAGAGGGAACCGGCTGTGGCTCAATTGGTTGGGCTCCAGTTTACCACATGGGAGGCCCCAGGTTCGGTTCCCGGGGGCCTCCTGGTGAAGGCAAGCTGCCACACGGTGAGCTGACTCCGCAGGATGATGCTGCAGGGGGAGACAAGCAGACACAGAAAAACGCAAAGCAAATGAACACAGGAAGCACAAGCAACAAGGGGAGGATATATAAATAAATAAAAATAAATCTTTAAAAAAAAATGAGATATCATCTAATACCGCATAGAATGGCCATTATTAAAAAAACAGATAACAATAAGTGCTGGAGAGGATGTGGAGAAATAGGAACACCCCTTCACTGTTGGTGGGACTGTAAAATGGTGCAGCCTCTGTGAAAGACAGTTTGGTAGTTCCTCAGGGAGCTAAATATAGAACTGCCATATGATCCAGCAACTCCTCCACTAGGAATATATCCAGAAGAACTGAAAACTATGACATGAACAGACGCCTGCACACTGATGCTCATAGCAGCATTATTCTCAGTTGCCAAAAGATGGAAACAACCCAAGTGTCCATCAACCAATGAATGGATAAACAAAATGTGGTGTATACATATGATGGAATACTATGCTGCAGTAAGAAGAAATGAAATTGGGACACACATGATAACATGGATGTATCTTGAAGACATTATGATAAGCTAAGTAAGCCAGACACAAAAGGACAAATATTGCATGGTCTCCTTAATATGAACTAAATACGAAGAATATATGCACGGAGTTAAAACCTAGAGTATAGGTTATTAGTAGACAAGAGGAGGGTTGAGAAGAGCTACTGATTTTTAATGTATGTAGAAGTTTTAATTAACTTGACTGTAAAAGTGTGGAAATGGATAGAGTTGATAGTGACACATTATAGTGAGTAGCAGCTGATTTATAAATGGAATTGTGGCTGAAAAGGGTAGCCTGGGGAAGTAAATGTCAATTGAAAGGAAGCTAGAGAATAATCTAGGATCTAGGAACTGAATAATACTGTGAACCCAGAGGTGGATGAGAATTGTGGTTGATGATACAGACGCAAGTCCTTCTGTGAGCTAGAGCAGATGTACGTCACTACTGCAGGGTGATGGGAATGTGGAGAAGCATGGGAAAAATACAGTTGGTATGACCTATGGACTGTGGTTAACAGCAATACTATAATATTCTTGCATCAATACCAAAGATGTACTATGTTGATAATGGGGGGGGGGGTATGGAAAAAGTGTGTCAAATGTACACTATGATGATATTATCTCATAATATGTAGCAAATATTCCACCATGGTGTGGTCTGTTGGTGAAGGGGTGTTGTAAGAGAATTCTACACATGTGCATGATTGTTTTATAAGCTCACAACCTCTATAATAAAATATATTTTTTATAAAATAGGATGAGTTGGGGGGAAAATACACCAAATGTAAGATAGGGACTATAGTTAGCAGTAATATTTTGACAATGTTCTTGCATAGTTTTTAAGAAATGTTTCACAACAATGCAAGGTGTTGGTGGAGGGGTGATGTATGGGACCCCTGTATGATGTTATGCATGTTTATTTTGTAAGTTCACAGCCTTTACTATACACTTATTGTTTATGCATATTCATGTATGAATGATATGCTTCAATAAAAAATATATTTTTAAAAAAGACATGTCTGTGTGCAGTGAAGACCTCACAACTGAGAGGAAATAAGTCAGGACTCTACAGCCACCCAGATCAGGGTTTGAAATCTGATTCCTCCATTTACTGGCACTCTGACCTTGAGTGAGTTATATCAACTCTATAAGCTTCTCCTTCTGCATCTATAAATTGAGAGTAATAATATCTACTCTGTATGAGTATTGCACAAGTTAAATGTAATCGTGAATTAAACTTCAGCATATGGGCACACAGTCACACGGTAGCAGGCCCACCATCAGCCCATACTACTTAATTGAATAAGAAAAATGGGCTTTTTTTCTGGGAGGACAAATGAGAAGGGATGGGGATTTGATTCCAGCCCCTCATTTGCCTCCTAGGTGTGTGCCTTTTTTTTTCTGTGCAGAACCTGAAGAGCAGTGCATGGTAACCCAGCTTAGCAGTCATTAAGTGTTAATTATTATTTGTTTTTTGCAGGTAATTCATGTCCAAGTTCACTTCTTTTAAGAAAACAGCATAGCTATATAGTTATAGAACTTTTCCTTAGAGATGATTTCATAATTAGTCAAGTACTTGGGGGAAAAAAAAGTGTCTTCAAGGTTTCAGCCTGATAGAAAAAGCAAGACAGCCCAGAGTGCTGTCAATAGCACCAATTACATCTCATTGGTCATGATGGAAAGTGGTTTCCACTCACAAAGTACAGATTTTTTTTTTCCACTTGATACCTGATTAAATGTCACCCTGAAGACTGAATCAGAGTAGGTTGCCATGAAAATTAAACACATCCCTGCCTTCCAAAGGTTCAGTTAGCTGCCTAGGAACAGTTGATCTATCTATAATGCAGGTGGCATAATTCAACATGACAATAAAGAGAAAAGAAGCTTGCATAATTTCCTGCACATGGAGAGTATAGATTGCTGACAGATTTATAGGTTATAACCTGCTGAAGGCCCACTGCTGAAATGTTTCACTCAGTTCTCTTTGCAGACAGGGAAATTCTTTCATCTTCAGACCCTTTGGATAAATTTTCCCCAGGAGTTGATAGACTTTAAATCTGTCATATAGAAACCTATGAAATCTGACTTGATGCTATAAATGGTATCGGGCTGAGGCCCTGAATTGTAGCAGTTCTAAAGATGACACACACCTGCCCATGTGGCATTTTACAGTGGAGGACAGCAAAGCTGCTATGGTCACCACCCTCTGAGATCAAAATGGGATACAGACAGCTTTTGACATCCTTTCCCCTCTTGGAGGGGTCTACCTCATAAAGCAGCCAAGTGACCCAAACCCCAGGCTACTGTGGCTAGTGCCCAGCTGGACTATGCTTCATTTTCACTTTTCAGTGGTCAGGGGTGGTAGATGAAAGAACCCAAAATTATGAAATCCTCACATTTCTGGAACCAGAGGACAGGGAATACCTCAAGGGAAGTAAGAGTCGGTTAAAGAATGCCACCCAAAAGACTGGGAAGGGGTGAGATTTTTGTTTCCAGTTTGGAACCTCCCAGCTATGGGGTTAAACATTCTGAAGTTGTCAGATTTGGGAACACCACACGCTCTTGTGTTGTAAGGCTGCTACAAATCCAAGAATGATAATGCTTCAGCAAACCAAGTCCTCTAAAACTTGTATTTCATCTATTTGCTTCCAGACAGAAGTGTTAGGCACTTGTGATGGTTAGGCTAATGTGTCAACTCGGCCAGGTAATTGTGTCCAGGTATTAGGTCCAGCAAGCACTGGGCTAATTGTAATACAAGACCATTTATGGGCTTCGATCACCAGTGAGTTTACTGCGTGGGTGGCTGATTACATCTGCATCAATCAGGGAAATTGGATCAAGAATGGATGACGCTTTTATCCAATCAGTTGACTGCCATAAAAGGGAACTGATTTCAACATTCAGAGAGAATTTCCCAGCTCGTCCTTTGACAGCCACCTTCTCCCAGAAACTCATCAAAGACCCTTCATCGGTCTTTCATCGGAGCCCCTGGCTTGCAGCCTGCCTGAGGAAGCTGGACTTGTGCATCCCCACAGTCACGTGAGAGACTCTTATAAATTCTTATATTTTTAACAGATATCTCCTGTTGATTCTGTTTCCTGAGAGAACACTGACTAGAACAGCACTGGAACCTAGTCAAGAAAAAAAAGAATGATCTTGCTGGGTAGTAGATCAAACTGTGCCTAACAATAGGTCAAGTACACAGTAGGTGTTTAGTAAAAGTGTCCTTTCCTCTTGCTTATCTAGGCTGCTCTATCCTCCTAATTTAGTTTTCTGGTTGCTAAAACAAATAATATACCATGAGTTGGCTTAACAATGGGAATTAATTGCTTCACATTTCAGAGGCTAGAAGGTTTACTTTCTCCTGAGGTTGGTATCTACTGGCTGGCCAGCAATCTTTGGGGTTCCTTGGCTTTTCCATTACATGGCAATGCACATGGCAGCATCTTCTTTGTCTTCCAAGTTTCATTGACTTCCAGTTTCTGGCTGCTTCCCATGGCTTTCTCTCTCTGTGTCCAATTTTATTAGCTTATCATGAAGGCTCACCTTCATTCAGTGTAGGAGTACTGTAACTAATAACATCTTCAAAGCTCCTATTTACAAATGGGTTCACACTCACAGGACCAGGGGTTGGAACTGAACGTGCCTTTTGGAAAGGACATGATTTAATACCCAACACTGGTGGTTTCTCATTAGCACAGAGAAAAGGAGAA
>PVKH010029841.1:0-12588 GCA_004027955.1 Chaetophractus vellerosus | reverse complement strand
GTGTGTGTGTGTGTGTGTGCTTGGATTTATGGGACAGAATACCATGTTGCATTACGGCAATGCTGTTCAGAATCTTCTTATAATAGGTCCAACAGCAGTAGCCATGTTCTTGTTTTTAGAAACCAGTCTGTATGTGTGCACCAGTTCCACAAACATTGCTTACTATCCCATCTGTGCTTTGAGAATGGAAATCCAGGGAAAGGATGCTGTTCTCTACATATCTGCATCTCAAATCCCAAAACTGGAAGAAGGGAGAGGGAGATCGGGAGGAAGACCAAAGCAACAACTAATCCTCAAGCCTCAAACATGTCTTTGATAAGAAAAGATCCAACTGTTGACAAGAAGTGGTGTTTTGTGAGGGCATCATAAAATCAAAGGCTTGTATTTCAAGGGCATGGTCTTCCTGTAGCACAAACATGATTAAGGATAATGTGTTATTTCAGATTTTCATTATTCATAAAAGGAAAACCGATAGTGCCAGACATGCAAGAACAAAGCTAAATAGTCGGGCTTCAGAGGCCTTCTTATTCTAAAATCTAAGAGAACTTAATAATTGGACTGTTTATTTGCCATGTTTCAAGTTTGTTTTCTGTTCAGAGAGAAAACACAATAGAGTTTTTCTTTCAGGACAGTTGGTTTTAGTGATACGGGTTTGGTCTTGTCTAATTCACCTTCCTCCCACCCTGCCTTTCCCCAGGCCGTTCATTCTGTCTGCCCAGGTAACCAGAGCTGTTCCTGTGGTTAGAGATTCAACATTGACCTAAGCTCTGATGTCTGCTACAGAGAGACTCCCATGGGGAGACCTAAGGCAGGGGTGGGGGGGAAAGAGGTGGTATTAAAAAGATATCAGCATCTTATACAATTGGCTCCCAAAGAGGAATGGGGAAGACTGTATGGCTACCACATCTTCTATAACTTTCTTTCCTGTCCTTAGGATGCATGTTACCTGCAGGTGACACTAAATCTCCTTTGCTGCTTCTTCCGAAGCTACTGTTGATGCTCATTTTTAGGTACCTATCAAAAGGATAAAATTATGGGTGAAAGAGATGGTCACAGAGTAAGCCATCCTGTACTTGACTCTCCTTCAGGTGACCTAGGTTGAGGTAGAGGTGCCAGTTCTAGCTCTGGGTATCAGGAGAAGAACGTACACTCACGGTGTAAGAATCTGGAATGTTGTGTGTAGGGAGCAAAGCCTTCCAGAGCTGGTGGGACTTGGTTTTGCTGCATCTGACACAGGAAAGGGAACCCAAGGTCCAGAGAGTCAAAAAGGGAGAGGACTTTAAAATACATTTATCAATCTAAGATACCCTTGGAAGGTCTGACAGTATTTTCATTTAGTTCTAAGAACTTATGGCAGCCATAAGCATTTGTAATATTTGGGTGCAATTCTTATGCATTCATTCATTTGTTAAGTCATTCAGTCAATATTTCCTGAGAGCCTACTATGTGCTAGACACTTAGTAGTCAGTGCTAACAATATAAAAATAATTTATATTACTAATAAAAGCTAATATTTATTGGGTATTTCTATGTGATACATGTTAAGTGTTTTTCACTTATTTTTAAAAATCTTTACAAGTAGATAGTATTATCAGTCCCATTTAACAGATGAGGAGAAACTGAGTCTTAGAGAGATGGAAAGATATTTAATTCATAAAACAAACATTTATTGAGCATCCTTTACATAATCACTGTACCTTCTGTTGAGGATACAGTAATGAGCAGGATAGATTAGGTACCTGTTTCCATGGAGTTTAAATTCTAGGAGAAGGGCTAGAGATAGTTAGAAAATAAGCAATTAAATAAAAATGCAGCTAGTGATAAATGCCATAAAAATGAAAGTTGATCATGTGATAATGATTAACAGGCAGTAGGGATAGGGTGGGTGCTTTACATACTTTAGATACCGGGAGGTTTACTTAAGAAAATGACATTTGAGCTGAGACTTTAATGAAAAGGTGCCAACCATGCAAAAAACTGGGGTGAACATTCCAGGCAGTGGGAATAGCAGGTGCAGAGTCCCTAAATTAGGAATGAGTTGGCATATTTGATATGCAGAAAGGAGCCCCGTAGAGTTGAAGCTCAGTAAGCATATTTAGTGGCCTCAGGACTATTCCTGGGAGTCCAATTTCCTTGGGTTTCATGGAGCATCATTTGGTGCAGTGAATGGGGGAAGAGCCACTGTTCTAGTAAAAACAGATTTTTGTACATTTTCTCTTAGATAAAGCACATCTCTTTCTTTGGTTGAGACTATATTAGTCTTTCTTGGGGCATCCTGGGCCTTTGGAAGTTGAGGCAGAACAGAATAACCTCTTCTAGATTATTGACCGACAGGCATGTCCTTTTGAGTTCCTTTCTGGGCTCTGATAAAATAGTCCAGACCAATATCATTGACAAAATATGCCATTTTTCTCCCCAATTTTTGACACATCTCTCTTATTGACACCCTTCTCCACTAATCTTTCTTATTATTTAGTCATCCTTGATATGTCCTTCTCCCCAGCACACTGGAAGAGTGGTGAATTCACAATGGTGAATCTGGAAATAAAGAAATTTGAAAGAGAGCAGCCTGGTGGCCTCAAGGACAGAAGGAATTAGACTTACCTGCCTTCTTTTTATGGTCATGGACTTGTGTTTGGCTTATTAATTAAGATGTGCATAATGACTTCCAGAGTTCTTTTTTTTTTTTTTTTTTTAAGATTTATTTATTTTTATTACATATCTCCCCTCCCCCCCGTTGTGGCGACGTGCCGAGACTGGTCACTGCACAGGCGCGGCTTTCCCCGCTTGTGGGCGGTCTCTGCTTCCGTTCACGGGCCGGCTTTCAGTTTGCGGGTGGCTGGCTGAGCTCCATTTGCAGGTGACCTGCCCTGCCTGTGGCAGCTTTTGCCCTGTCCGTGGCAGCTTTTTGCCCTGCCCACAGTGGCTCTGGCCCGTCCATGGCGGCTTGCCATTCTCAAGGCGGTCTGCCCGCTAGGAGAGGTCCCCGGGAATCGAACCTGGGGCCTCCCATGTGGTATGCCGGCGCCCTATCCACTGGGCTATTGAGCCGGCCCCAACTTCCAGAGTTCTTATGAGGATTAATGACCTCAGAAAGTTTATCAAAATAAAAGTTTTATTATAAAATATTAACAAATTTTTACTAATAAATAAAAAGAAAAATCAGTTCAGATTTTTTTCTTTGTGATACAGCAAAGTATGCAACCATTAACCCACAACACAGTCATTATGACATTTCCCCAAACTTGGAAGGTCCTCACATAACCATAACTTGGATCGCACAAGCAGAATTGTGTGTGCGGGGGATGGGGATGGGGATGCATGTGCATGGAAAGAGAGAATGCGCAAAAGGACAGGGCCTGGGAGTGAAGAAGCACGGGAGACAGGACAGAAGACAGTGTCATGGGTAGCTTGTGAGCCAGAAGATGCCCATATTAACTTAATACCTTGCTATTCAATGTGTGGTCCATGAAACATAGCATTAATAATATCTGGGAACTTATTAGAAATGCACTCACAGATGTCACTTAATCAGATTTTAATAGCATGGCCAAGTGATCCATATGCACCTTAATATTGGAGAAGGGTAGACTCAAAGATTGCTAGAGTTTGGGGTTCTGTTCTAGCCTTTAGCTTTGATTTTATTTTTAATGATCTCTATCTAGAAGATCATTTTCAACTCAGGACTGAACTACTGTTCCATCAGAAGGTATCACATATAGTTTATGATAAGATTTAACACACATTATGGTAATGGTGATTTTTAACTCTCTCTCTCCCCCCACTAGGATATGAACTCCATGAAGACAGAACTCAGTAGCCTTTTATACTGTAGTATTTCCATATACCTGATCCAGTGCAAGCATATAATAGATACTCAATAAATTTCTACGAAATATTAATACTGCACAGTGGGAGATGAAGCATAAGAAACTCGTGATAGGAGTGATTCCATCGTCAATTCCCTTTCTTGATAAATCCTATTATTTTAATCTTATCCTTGAGCCCTCACCTCTTCTCAACCTCACACGAACTCCTATTATGGTGTCTTGCTCACAACAAATGCTGAATTTGTTTAATAAATAAAAAAGAGAACTAGACACATCTTTCCCTCATGAATCTTGTGCTACCCAAAAGGTTCTGGAGTAGAGATGGAGATCAATAAATAAATGGCTTGATTTTAGCCTATCTAGAGGGCTTGATTTTAGCCTGATATTTTAGCTTGATGATCTTGAGAGCTTGTCAGAAATAACTGAAAGGAATTTTGAAATAAAAACCAAAGATTAGTAGAAATAAGTGGCAAAGTCACAATTTTGTTGGGTTTCAAATGAACACCAAAGCAACACCGCATGCTCTGATAATTTTCAGTTGCTGTAGGTATTTAGAACAACACTGAAGGGGAATGACATGAGAAGTATGTGAGTGATGAGTTATAGGTGTGGGGGAATGTGTGCATTCTTGGTGGAGGGAGGCAATTAAATAGTGTTTGATTTCTGTCTCTGGAAATTACTTTATCTTCTGGTATGGAAACACTAGGGCAGGCTTTCTCTACCTTGGTTCTAATGACTTTTGGACCAGATAATTCTTGGTTGTGGGAGGCTGTCCTGTGCATTGTAGGATGCTTAGCAGCAACCCTGGCCTTTACTCACTAGATGCACCCCCATCCAGTTGTAACAATCCTAAAAGTCTCAGCACTTTGCCAAATGTCCCCAGGGGTCTGGGGTGTGAAATTACCGCTGGGTGATTTACCACTGCTCTAGGAAATCAGAGGTTCAAGAGAAGATCAGTCTCTTGCTCTTTCTCATTACCTGACAAAAATAATGCTGGTCTGGTGATTTTCCTCCTTGGTCTTTATAATTTGGATATAAACTCTTCCTGTTCCAGTACCTTCCAATATTAAAAGCTGCCTTCACCAATGCCGTGTTGCTAGATTTAGAAGGCTGTGATGCCGTTAGGGTTGGATTAGCAGCCTATTGTCCACAGCAAAACCTTAGAGCATGATTCTACCAGACTCTACTGAGGAGGGTCTAGACTGATGCTATAGTAGAAAGGGAGAATTCATAACCCACCTGGTTTACAGGCAGTTGGATAGTAATTTAGGCATGCTCTATTTCTTGGAGTCTCTTTTAATTATTTTTCTGGCTGACCTGTTCATAATCCTTCAAAAGAAATTCCATAAGAAAAGAAGGCTTATAAGTTTCACCAAGGGTGGCAATTAGAGCAGGCTGCTTTTTTCCTGCCTATTGATTGGAACACTTGCTCTTAAAAGATTCACTGTCAGCTCAGTTATTGGTTTAAGAAAAATAGCCAGCAGCTTTCCTTAAATTGTGATGATTATTGAGCTTCTTTACTCTTGGGAAGTATCAAATTTAGCATCTCAATTTTAGCATCTGGGATGCTGGATCAAAGGACTTAAGCAAAGAAACCCATTTCCCTATACTTCAGCCGACTGGCTCTGAGACATGTTGAGGGAGAGGGCTTTACTCAATAAGAAGATACAGACTTACCCAAAGAGAAATCACAACATGACACTTTGGATTTTTTCTTTACCAAAGGATTAATCTCAGTATTCTATGAGATATATCAATTCATTTTAACATTCAAAAATATAATTTCTATGCATTTATTATGTCAAGTGAAGTATACATATTAAATTATAAATGTATGGTTTTTAGCTATCACAATAGTGATTCCTATTGTGCATTATCTCTGAAAACACAAAATCTCTTGTGTTTGTGGGTCCACAAAGACCCTAGTCTCCTGCTGGAGGGCTGAGGCAAGATTACATGCCAGGCATAAGGAATGACTCTTTCTGCTCAAAGTTAGGTCTTTGACTCCAACAAACCCAAATAACTGATCTGTTTAATCAATGGAATAAAGAAAAGTTAGTGAGACTAACTGTAGATTACCAGATATGTAAGAACCAAGTGACGAACTAATTTTGAGGGTTTTTTTCCCTGTCACATTGAACATGGGTAGTCACAGTTAGGGTGGACTGATTGCCTTCCAAATCAAGGAAAAGTGATTTTGGAAGTAATATCGTTTTCATAATCTATGTATTTTCTCTTGTCCATTACAGTTAGAAACCAAGAGTGGATTTTGTTTGTTATCAATGCTATCAGGAACGGGGCAGTGCAGATCTACCCACAGCCACGACCATGTGCCGAGGGCACATGACATTAGCCAGACTGTAGCTTCTCAAGGCTAGATTCCACACAAAGGGTTGAGTTTAAGGATTTAGTACAAGGTAACAGGGAATGGAGCTGGCTGATCAATACTCTGGAAACAGTTGTATTGAAGGGATATCAAGAGGTAGATCGAATCAGCAAATGACCATGCTCTGCTAGTGTAGCAATTAGTGATGGGATTTTCATTTCCTGGGGGGTAAGAAGAGGTTGTAAGAGCAAATAGTTCTCTTAGAGAAGTTGAATACTAGATAAGTTACCAAACCTGTTAATAAAAATGAGACACAAAGCAAGTGGAAGTTATTGATGAATGCCAGTATATTGGGCTGGAATTGATTATATATCTTTTTCCTACGATTAAATCCATTCTAGAGGCTGAAGAATAGAAGAAGGTTGAGTCGTGGCATCTGGGATGAAGGGAGCACTAAGAGGCTAGATCAAAGCAGTAACTGAAAGTTATTTCAGCAGTCCTAACAGGAAACCAGGGAACTGGCAATGGAACGAAAAAGAAGAGGCTTTGGAGATCAAAGTATTGGACTTGAAGACTATTTGTGATGTTTAAGGGCAAGGAAAGTTGAAGATGAACCCAAGGATGAGATCTAAAGATTATGAAATATCTAAGAATGATAGGGGACCCATGAGAAGGAGCAGGTTTGAAGGGGAAAATACTGAGATCCTTTTAGAGCATTTTAAGTTTGATGTGCCCTTTGAGAAATAAAATTTAGTTGTTTGGTTGGCAGACAGGTGTTCTGGAAATCAAGTCAAATTAGATGTACCCAATTTATGATGCATCCATAGAAAAGCATGAGGCCAAAGACATGGATGAGAAAATGTGGAACAAGTTGAGGTCTTGATTAGAGTTTTTGATAACACCTTCATTTAAGAGGTGGCAGAGGTAAAGGATGCAATGGAGGAGACTGATAAGTGGAAATCACAGATAGAGTAGAAAAAAGTAGGAAAGAGTCGAGTACCAAAAGCCAAATGAGAAAAGTATTTCAAGAAGGAAGAGTATAGCAGTGTCAAATGTTTCAGAAAGGCTGAGAAGCATTTACTCATTTGTTTGTTCGATGTTAACTGCCTATGATCCTCTGCGCTAGAATTTAGAAATGAGATCAGAGAAGTGGCCAGTGGGTTTTCTTTAGTAGCCATCAATGACATTTCAAAAAGATTTTTTATGAGTTGCAGTAGTGATAGCCTGATCACAGTGGGTTAAAGGGAGAACCAAAGTTAGGGGAGAGAACTAGACTGTGTAGACTAATCTTCAGAGAATTTGAGTGGAAAAGGGAAAGAAAAATGAGGCTGAGGATGACTGAATGCATGAAAATGATTATTAGTAGAAGTAATTTCACTCTTGTAGCATATTCCATGTGAATAATTTTGACTCATTTGATTTGAATATTTGTATGTTAATACAGCTGGATGTAGTAGAAGACACAGGGAATTATAAGATTGTTTTCTTTTGTTTTTTTTTCCTTTTATGGAGGCTTACCATTTAGATTAAAATCAAGTATGTAGATATGGGGGATCACAGGTAGAGCACAAGATATAAAGATAGAGAAAAATCCAATTAATATGACAAGTGTTAAGTCACAACATCCAATAAGAGTTACTGGCGGCTGAGGGGGAGCTGCTGAGAAGATAAACTGTGAATTCAAGGGAACACCATCCCGACTGAATAGAGGTTTTGATAAAGAGGAGGGAGTATAGGTAGATCATAAAAGAGGACTAATATTTTCATGAGGGGAAGACAAGAGGGTGAATTTTACTCCAGACCTCTGTCTTCCCCTGAAGAGGGCCTCAAAAAACAAACCTGTCCTCTCAGTTCCTCCCCCGGCAGCCCTTTTTTGGTTCAGAGATGGAAGATACACATGCTTCCCCACTCCTGTGGCGTTGACCCTATTTTCACAAAAGGTACCAAGGTATCAAATGTGCAGGAAACCTGCTGACAGAAAGCAGGAGTCTTGGAAATGTCAGAACTTGGAAACTTCCTGCCAAGTGACAGGAACAGAACAGGCAAGGAGAGGGACACACAGTGTGCCATACACAAGCTGTCACAAGCAAGCTCAGTGCTCTGCTGAGGCAAGGAGAGAAACAGTTGTTATTTTGACCAAGTCAGAGCTGTAATTCTAAGGCCAGGATGGAGACTAATTATACATTTATGGGCATATCAAACCTTACCTCATTGGGCATTTTTGGTCTGAAGATTCACAGATGAAATTGACTTGACACATTTTCTATATGTTTATTAAACTCATAATTTTTTTAGAATTTGAAAGGGAACTTATGGTCAAACTGAGAAACCAAGCAGAAGTTCATCCTAAAGAATAGTCTTTTATAAATAATGCTGGAAAAATATTGAATGGAGAAGGTTCAGTACATAATTTATATCACATATTGATTTCCTTCACGTGGCAGAATGTAAATCTTCAAAGCAACAAGAAATGGGGTAATTTTTATTGTTCTGTATTTGCAACATCTGAGAAAAATGAGAGAGAAGAATTTTGCTTTTTAAAAAATATTTACAAACCTAAATCTTGCCATCTAAATCATTTCTCTCCCTGCCCTTCCATATGATCTTGCCCAGACACCACAATATGTGTTTGTCTAAGCAGAGAAGTTTTCTTAGCCTCAAGTGAATAGATGTTTGTAACTAAGTATATCACCATAAGAAAAGAACAGTAATTTAATAATTATAATCTTTTTTTGGGACTTTCATACACATGGTTTTATTTGTTCCTTGTAAGAATTCTGTGAAGTGGGTGTAGAAAAGTGTTTTAACAAACCAAAGCCAGAATGGTTAATGATCTGATGATCCCCCAGTGTCAGTCCCTGAACTAATGATTGAACTTGAATTTCACCTAGTCTCCTGATTCCTGCTTTAATGCTGGTTTCAATGCATTGCGTTACCTAATGTTCTTCAATATGGAAAGCAACTTGAAGTGAATCGTCTTTTTTGGAAGATTCAGCTTGGAAGTTAATATATTTTGATATCTAAGTGTATGCCACATTTTTCCTCATTGGACAACCACGCATTGTTTATTACATTCTATTAAGGAAAACCCAAAATATAAACATGCCCTGTTTTATTTAGTTTTAGAGAGTATTTAGAAAATTCTCTTCTACTAACATTATGATTTGAAAAGAACCCTTAAATATAAAAATATATTTTATATTATATGCATAAAATAAACTTTTAGTAAAGTAAAAAAGTAGAAGGTCTAGCTGGTAAGAGAGGATAAGATGGAATACTAAGAATTTTTCAACTAATCCAAAAGAAGGAAGGGAAAGAGGAAAATAGGGATGAAGAATAGATGGGACAGATAGTAAAAAAAATTAGCAAAATGGTAGATTTATTCAACCGTACTGATAATTACTTAAATACTAATGGTCCAAGCAATCCAACTCAAAGGCAAACATTGTCAGACTGGATACAAAATCAAGTCCCACCAATTTGCTGTCTACAAGAAATTCAGTTTACATAGAAAGACACAGGTTAAAAATTAAAAGATATTAATATGATATGAAATATTCCCTGAAACAAGATCTATTGCCAAGGAGAAAAAAGAACTTTTTATAATTAAATAGATGAATACATCAAGAAGACATAATAATCATAAATGTTTATGTACCTAATAAAAGAGCTGAAGCAAAAACCGATGGAACAAAAATGTAAATGAACAAACCTACAATTATAATTGGAGATTTAAAAACTCCTTTTTTGGAGGAAAGAAAATTAATAGTATTATGGAAGACTTAAATAACTTTATCAACCAGATTGACCTAATTAACATTTAGAAAACACTCCACCTAAGAACAGCATAATAAAAATTACTTTCAAGTGTACATGGAAAATTCTTGAAAAATAAAATTTCTCAATAAATTTAAAGACCTGAAATTGTACTTTGGAAAAACTACAAATATCTGGAAAAAAACCAACACATTTGTACATAATATAGGGGTCAAAGAGTAAATCAAAAGGCAAATCAGAAAACAGATTTAATTGAGGGAAAATGAAAACACAGCACAGCAAGATTTCTGGGATGTAGCTAAAATGGGGCTTAGAGAAAAAGATATGTTTAAATGCTTTTCTTACAAAAGAATAAAGGCTCAAAATCAGTGATCTAAATTTCAACCTTAAAAATCTAGAAAAAGGGGCTAGCTGTAGCCCAGTTGGTAGGGCACCGGTTTACCACATAGGAGGCCCTGGGTTCAGTTCCCGGGGCCTCCTCGAGCGGGCAGACCGCCTTGAGAAGGCAAGCCACTGCGGGCAGGGCAAAGCCGCCGCTGGCAGGGCAAAGCCGCCGCAGGCAGGGCAAGCTCCCTGCGAGCAGGCAGGCCGCCACGCGGTGAGCTGACTCGGCGGGCTGCCGCATGGGGCGGGGGACAGGCAGACACCAAAGAACGTAAGAATGAACACAGCAAGAATAAGCAGAAAGGGGGGGGGGGTTATGTAATAATTTTTTTTTTTTAAATCTAGAAAAAGAAGAACAAACTTAACCCAAAGGAATTCAAAATGAAAATATAATACATAAAGGAGCAGAAAACAATAAAACAGAAATCAAACAGTAGAATAAAACAATGAAACTAAAAACTGATTCTTAGAAAAGGTCAATAAAATTCACAAGCCTGTGTTGCAGTGATTACAAAAAAAAAGGAAAAGGAAAATATTTACCAAGATCAGGAAAAAAGAAAGGCATCACTACAAATTTTATAGACATTAGAAGAGTAGTAAGAGACTATTATGAACAATGTTATGTGAACAACGTTATGCCAATAAATTCTACAACTAAGAAAAAAATGGATAGATTTTTTGAAAGGCAATTACTTTTAAAGTGAATAAACATAAATAGTTCTCTTTCATTATACTAATTGAATTTATGATTAAAATTTTCACAAAATAAGACTCCAAGCATAGATGTCTTCAGTAGTTTATTTGATGAAACATTTAGCGGAGAAACAATACGTGTTGCACAAACTCTTTCAGAATATAGAGGGAGAGGGAATAATTTTCCAATTCATTTTATGACGCTGGTATTGTATGGATATCAAAACCAGAAAAAGAAAAGACAAATATGAGCTAATAGTCTTCATGGATATATACACAAAACTATTAACAAAATATTAAAAAATCAAACCCAGCAATATATGAAAAGGATGACACATAATGAAAAAGTGAGATTTATCCCAGGAATACAAGGTTAATTTTAACATCCAAAAATCAATCAATGTGGTGCACCGTATAAACAGAGTAAAGGCGCAAATCATATGATAATTTCAATAGATGCAGAAAAGCCGTTGGCAAAATTCAACATCCATTCATGATAAAAAATAAAAAAAGGTCTCAGCGAACTAGGAATAGGAAGGACGTTTCCTAACCCAATAAATGGCATCTACAGAAAACTACAACTAATTCATAGTTAATGTTGCAAGACTTGATGCTTTTCTCTTTTAAAAAAAATTTTTTTTTATTAGAGAAGTGTGGGTTTACCGAATAATCATGCATAAAATACAGGATTCCCATATACCACCCCACCACCAACACCTTGCATTGGTGTAGAACATTTGTTAGAATTGATGATAGCACTTTTTAAAAAAAATCATCCTAATTTTTTAAACAGAAGTAGCTAGCATTTATTGAGTGAGTCTGTGTTCTAAGCACTGTGTGAAGCAATTTACATACATGGGTTATTTCATTTAGAACATGCAAAACACAGACCTGTGCAATATGTTCTAATTTTTTTTCTTTAGTAGGTACCAGAGATTGAGCACAGGATCTCGTACATGGGAAGCAGGTGCTCAACCACTGAGCTACATCCGCTCCCCAATGAGAGTTGGTTTTTTCATTTGTTTATTTTGGTTTTAGGAGGTACTGGGGATTCAACCTGGGACCTCGTACATGGGAGGCAAGTGCACAATTACTTGAGCTACATCTGCTCCTCCTATTTTTTTTAATTAGGGAAGTTGGAGGTTTACAGAAAAATCATGTAAACCTTATTGTTGTCACTTTGCTTTAGTGTGGTACCTTTCTTACAATTGAGGAACGATTATTAAAATAGTACTATTAATTATCATCCACAGTTTACATTAGGGGTAATTTTTCCACCCTATTATTAGCACTTTTTTTTTCAATTAATTTTTTATTTATTTTTTATATATCTATATACATTTTTAGGATACATTGATTACACAAATGTTACACAGAGATTCCAGGAGTACCCATATGCCACCCTCCCCACCCCTCCCACAACCCCCCACATGCACATCCCTAAGTGTGGCATAATGCCTCTGATAGTTACACACATTTTGGGGCTTTGCCATCTGACATAGATCACAGTTCAGGCCAGAGACAACCCTTTCTTCTTTACAGTTCCTGAATGATACATGATCATACAAACTGGCCTAC
>PVKH010029840.1:0-12590 GCA_004027955.1 Chaetophractus vellerosus | reverse complement strand
GTTCGATTCCCGGGGACCTCTCCTAGCGGGCAGACTGCCTTGAGAATGGCAAGCCGCCATGGGCGGGCCGGAGCCGCCGTGGGCAGGGCAAGAAGCTGCCACGGACAAGGCAAGAGCCGCCACGGGCAGGGCAGGTCGCCCGCGGATGGAGCGCAGCCAGCCACCCGCGAACTGAAGCAAGCGCCGGCCGTGAACGGACGCAGAGACCGCCCACAAGCGGGGAAAGCTGCACCTGCGCAGTGACCACTCTCAGCGCATCGCCGCAGTGGGGGGAAGGGGAGATATGTAATAAAATAAATAAATCTTTAAAAAAAAAAAAAAAAAGAATGTATGGGTAGCAAATTACCACATTGAAGTTAGTTGAACATAATTAACCATTAGAGGCAAATTAAAACTATTGTGAGATACTGCTATAATACACCTATTAGAATGGCTAAAAAAAAATACTAATGGTACCATGTGCTGGTGAGGATATCAAGCAAGCAGATGGATTTCTTATACTCTTATACCTTGCTGGTGGGTATGTCCTTTCAGGAAGTAGACAATGTCAATTAACAGAGTAGAACAACACATTGACATATGCTTGGGTACATATGGGAAATTTAGCAGATGATTTGTGGATATGATACCAAAGAGGAAAAACTGTTAAAAGAACATCAATTTGATATATAAAATTCACCAGATAAAACCTCCAACTATGTTAGTTATGCCTTAAAATGCTACTGATCATAGGTCTTGTGTGCCAAAGTATATCCGCACTCCTGGCTTTCTCTAAGAAACTCCTTCCTTCCCTTTCTTCCAGATGAATGAAATTCAGAAACCAAGTAGAACAGCAAAGTGAGGGTAGTACATAAATTGTCATATTTTATATACTGTGGAGTTTGAAAGAGTTCTAAAGAGTGAAAGAGGAATCGTATACTACCTGAATTCAAACTCTTTTTGCATTTCAGCTAGGGTGTTTCAACAGAGGTTTTTTTCCCCACAGAATATAAGTTGAACTGATGGTCTTAGACATGGAACTATAGTTCCATCTTGCCACATCTCCAGCAACTTATTTGTTAGCCTAAGCATACTAATTAACATGAGATTCACAGGTTATTAATGATGTTTCCTGTAAACTTACATTATCATATAGGTATGCTGTTCCTTGGTAGTTTTAAAGCCATCATTACCCCAAGAGGAGAGAATTTTAACTCACCTTTGAGTAATGGTAAAAAGTAACTTAGCATGCTGTGATCTTAAAATGGGGCCACATGGGGTCACTCAAGAAAGACCTAATGAGGAAAGCATTTTTAGTTTTACAGAAGAACAAATTGTTTTGCTTCTGCTTTCTCTTTCAGTTGGAGTTTAGTTAATTATCTAAATGTTTCATCCTCTGCTTAATAAAAGGTTTAATAGTTGATTATGTAAACATTCCTGGTTTAAACTGATTTTAATGCATTTCCATTGACAGGATATTGCCTTTTTTTAAAGGTACATAATTATCTTAACTCAGCATGCTGTCAAGCTTTTTCCAAGAAGATAAAATTGATCTTAAATGTGGTTAGTTCTTGTGCCTCACAGGCATTCAAGGTACATAGGCTTCTTACTTTTTATGAATTAAGGAATATTTCATAGACGTTGGTTTTAGAATATGGTCTAAAATCTTACTGTATGTTTGAAACCAGTGCATTCTTAGATTATCAATGAAAACTGCTTAGGAGAGTCCAATGTGCACATCATCTTTTGCTAAAATTTAAAAAGACAAAAAACATGTAAAGCATCCTCATTAAGAATTGCCTGTCTGGGGAACAGATGTGGCTCAAATGGTTGGGCATCCGTCTCCCATAAGGAGGGACCTGGGTTCAATCCCCGGGACCTCCCGGTAAAAAAAAAAAATAAAAAGCAAGAGGCAAATTAAGAATTGCCTGTCATGTAGAGTGATGGCTAGTGGATATGGGATTTCTTTTGGGAGTGATGGAGATGTTCTGGAAATAGATGGTGGTGTTGGTTGTACAACCTTTTGAATACAGTAAAAATGGCTAAATTTTACACTTCAAAATGGCAAATATGGTATGTGAATTTCATCTCAATAAAAAAAGTCAGAGTCAAATTCTGATAAGTCTAACTGCTTTATGTGTACTTGGATTTTGTACAAATATTGCAATAGCCAACCTATTTACTGACCTTAACCACAAGACTAAAGTCCAAATTTACTGCTCACATTGAAGATGTACCATCACTGAGTATGTCAACAGCTTCGGAAAGCATCCTCAGGGAGGAATCACAAAAATGGTGTGAGCAAATGAAATAAATATAGAGCACCACAGGGACTAACATGGAAGACATGAGATTTGTGGGTGTGTATATATTGTGAAAGGATTATTTTATAAAACTCAGTCATACCAACTTGTCACATTAAGTCCTTTCTTGTATAGCAGTCTGGGGCCACGCTGGGCATTGTGAAATATTGCACTAAGCCAGGGGGTCTGTGAGCTTGAATTGAAAATTCAAAAACACATTATTCTTGTGGGGACGTGTTGGTACAGGTGTGATATATTTATTAAATACCACTACATTCGGAGAAGGGGTCCGTGGTTTTCACCTCATTGGCAAAGGTTAAGAACTCCTGCACTAAGCACTTGAGAGACATGGTTGACAATCCTCACATTCAGAGTCTTGTTATGGATAAAAGTCCCTATTAGCCAGACCCTGTCTTGCACCATTTTCCTTAGCTTCTAACATATTTGATCACTTCGTAAATAAAGGAACTTAAGAGGAAGTTGATAGTGGTTAAAAATAAGCTTTTAGTGTTTATTGTTATTATACAATAGCAATTGTTAACTTTTTCTTAAGAAATATTGAGCACCTGCTCAATTGAATCACTGTTCTAGATGGTAGGGATACAAGCAAGAGTAAGAGAGAAGTTGGGGATGGTAGGTATTAGACAAATCATAAATAAGAAAAATATAAGGTACTGCTAAGACTGCAGTGAATTAAAATAGGTGATGTGAGAGAGAGTATTGGTGACTATAAGAAACAGCTGTTTTCTGCTTACTACAGAAAAATACCTGCAAATCAAACGAAATAAAATAAAACATACCCACAACTCTACCCACTGAAAAACAACCACATTACTTCAGTGTGTATCCTTTCAAACCCCACTCTACTTCTGGGTTCTCATGAGCATGTATGTGTATTTGTGTGATGTTTTGTATGTTTGTCTTGCAAAATGAAATCATACCATTGCTACTGTTTTGTCACTTTCTTTTTTCACTTAACATATGTATTAGTCAGCCAAAGAGGTGCCTTTGCAATATATACCAATAATTGGTTGGTCTTTATAAAGGATATTTATTTGGGGTAGAAGCTTCCAGTTACCAGGCCACAAAGCATAAGTTTCTTCCCTCACCAAAGTCCACATGTTGGAGCAAGACAGCTGCGACGTCTGCTAGGGCTCAGGCCTTTGGGTTCCTCTCCTGCCGGGGCTGTTTCTCTCCGGGCTTAGTACATCTTCCACAAGGTCAGCTGTAGATTATCAGGCGAACTGCCCTCTCCAACATCAGAACTGTATCTCAAAAATCTGCTTCTCAAATCTTCTGCCTTGCCTTTTCCACTTGAGACCACACCCACTGAAGGGTGGGGCTCAACACCCTACTGAAGCAGCCTGTCAACACCCTAATCATAACCCAATCATGCCCAATTGAGCAGATCAGTTTACAAGCATGATTCAATTTATATTTTTGGAATTCATAATTAGATAAAACTGTCAAACCATTACAACATATTATAAACAATTGTACATCAGTAAATATGACTTTTATAATATTTTAATAATTGCAAAATATATCATTGGATTGATTTAACCAATCTTTAGTTATTGTATGCTTAGATTGACTTATGCCATAGTTCTTTAAAATATTTCATGGTAAGATGCTATATAGTGGCTAAAGTTCATGTTCTAGCAAAGCATTCATTCCTTGAATATCACAAGTTTCTCTTCAAAGCTTTAGAATATATTTTTTTCATACTTCCTATTTTTTAAAAAAACATTTATCTGCCCTTGTGAGGACATTCCACAATTTGGAATCTTCAGCCTATTTCCTCTTTTCACCCTATTTTACCTCCCCTGGCTATCTCATTCAAATTTACAAGATGAATAATTCCCAGATCTTTACATTCAATCTTGTTTTCTCTGCCATTTGGATGTCCTTCCATCCCCTCAAACTTGACTTGTCTAAAACCAAACTTACACATGTCTCCCCTTCTCTTCAAATCCAGCTCTCCCTCATAATTGCCCTGTTTACCACAAGGCTGTCATCATGGCCCCAGTCATTTTAGCCTAGAAAAGTTTAATTATCTTTGACTTTCCTCCACCAAGCAGGTACAGTCCTCCTTCATAATGCGATTTTCAAACTTCTTTTCTTTTCCACTTTTCACTGCCACCTCCCTAATTTAGGTCACATTCTCATCACCCTGAATTATTCCAACAATCTCTTCACTGATATATCTCTATATATTCAATATATTCTCCATTTCAGTCCCACCTCTCCCCTCTGGTTCTTGTTGGTCAATTATTCCCTTTCCTTTGTCTTCAAAATCTTCTCATTCTACTCTTTCCCCAGTCTATTTAAACCTATGCAAGTCTCGCCCACCTTAAACAAACAAACAGAAACCCCTTTATTGTGACTCTGAAAAGCATTCTCTACTTTATGATCTCAAATTCACCCTTAACCTGCTACAATCTACGATCAGCCCACCCCACTCTTCTGAAGCTCTTCATTCCCGGTGACTTCTCGTTGACAGATCCAGTGAATATTTACACTTTGTCACCAGGCTTGCCAACAGTTAACTGTTGATGACTTACTCCTGAAACTCTCCTGGTTCTCACTATATCCTCTCTCAATCTATCTATTCCTTCTCTTCTAAGAGCCCCTCTTTTACTATGTGTAAGCTTAGGGCTTCTAAATCTCTCTATCTGGGACTCACACTTGTATATATAACTGCCTGATGGATTCTTCCCCCCAGATGCTTCACCTCTGTCACCCCAGACCTGAAAGTACCTTCTTTTCTGTAAACCTGTTCTTTTTGTGTTTTCTATCTCAGATAATGGTATCATCAGTCACCCAAACACTCAAACTAGGAATGTTGAAGTGATCATTTCTCCTCTCCGTTCCCCTTTATCCAGCTCATCACTACATCCTATGGTGTTACTAACCAAATAAGGTCTAATATAATTTTCTAACCAGTCTTTGTTCCTTCTGCATAAATATTTGATGAGTTGTGGATGTCCATGAACTTCTCACTCTTAAAATCTTAAGTATCCTATTTATACCATTACCCAAGTAACAAATGCCCATTATACTTCATTTTTTTTTGTTTTTTTTTTCCCATTATACTTCACTTTTAAAAATAAAAGACATTTTAATAACAAGAAAGACAAAAACTTATGGTAGCCACCAATATAGCCAATATAAAGAACACCTTGGAAAAAGATAAAACATGATGAAATCTTTTCTAACCATTTATTTGACAGGAACTTTTAGCATTCACAATCTTAGATCCATTAAATTTTTCCTTTCAATTGACCTGACTCTACAGAAGATGCTTGCTTCCATCTTTCATTCAAGAACAATTATTCTCTACCTACTGAATTTCATATTCTAGACACCATGTGGGGAGCTCAAGTAAAATTTACTCTGAGTATCAAGTTCATCACCTTATTTGTGCATTTCTAACTGTATTACAGAGATACTTCAATAATTTTTAGTATATCAAAGTGAAAGGTTTATTTTGTTATATTAGCTTAGCAAAGGATTCTACATTTACCAATAGCTGGCAGCACAAGTTTCAAAGCAGCAATTCAAAAAATTGTTTCAATTTTAGAGGATTCCTAATGGACTTGTTTGTATTTCTTCTTAATGTGTTTTGCTTTTGTCTGTAAAACTGCCTTTCTTCATAAACCTTAAGAAAGGCAGAAGGAAGACATACATATCCCCAAATGGAAGCTCTTTTCCTTCCTTGTGAGCCTAGGCTGATAAATTGGGGAATTAAGAGAAATGAAGTTAAGGACTATCTAGAAGAGCAAAACTCACTGGAGATAGAAATGACTAAAGTGGACACAGAAACTCTAAGAGCAGTCATGGAGAAAATCAAACTCCAAGTTAAATGATCCGTCAGCTACCTTTCTTAATGAGAAATAAGACTGATGCACACAGCACATTAACAACTTAGAATAAACCAAACTCTATCATGTGGTCATGTATTGAGAAACAGCACTGATTTTTTTGGCCTTTGAAGAGAAGTTAAAACCAGCCTCTAAAGTCTGCATACTAGATATATAAATTTCAGAGAAGTAGCATTTGATAGGTGAATTTTACATGTTATATTATTAACACTTTCCTACATTTTTCATGGGTCAAAATTTCCTGGAATTGGGGAGTGGATGTAGCTAAAGCAGTTGAGCATCTGCTTCCCACATGAGAGGTCCCAGGTTCAGTTTCCAGTGCCTTCTAGAAACAAGGACAGAAAACAAACAAACAAACCAACTCAGGGTAGCAGATGTGACTCATTGGTTGAATGCCGACTTCCTACATACAAGGTCCCAGGGCCAATCCCCAGTCCCGGTACCTTAAAAAAAAAAAAAAAAAATCCCTGGAATTATTTCTTTTTATTAACAGCTTTATCAAGATATAATTCACATATCATACAATTCACCCATTTAAATTATACAGTTCAGTGGTTTTTAGTATATTCACAAAATTCTGCATCCATTACCGCAATCAATTTTAGAACATTTTCAATACCCTGAAAAGAAACCCTGCTCCCCTTAGCCATCACCCTCCAAATCTCCCATCTCTTCCCTGTATGCCCTAAACAACTATTAATCTACTTTCTGTCTCTAGTTTTGCCTATTTGGGACCTTTCACTTAAATGTAATCATACACTATGCAGTACTTTGAAACTGACTTCTTTCACTTAATGTTGTCAAGGTTCATCCATGTGATAGTATGTAACAGTACTTTCTATTGTCACATATTATTCAACTATATGGGTATACCATATTTTATTTATCCATTCATCAGTTAATGGACATTTCAGTTGTTTACACTTTGTGGCTATTACAAATAATGCTGTGAACATTCATGTGCAATTTTTTACATGGACATGTTTTCATTTCAAAACATTTATGTTAGAACTTTTTATCTAGAAAGATAATTTGAAGTCAATCATATATTTAAGGCATCATGCAAATCGAGTATTCTCTTCATTAATGTATTAAACATTTGGAATTCTTCCTTTCTTGCAGTAGAGCCGTTTTTCTTTAAATCTCCCAGACTCAAAGTAATATTTCATATGAAAGAAAAGAGAAATTTGTCCATATTGTTTTGTTTAAAATCACTATTAGAGAAAAATTGAGCAGTAATTTGAGCTGTATAACCTATTATTTCCTCTGTACACAGAGGGAAGTAAAAGGATTTATATATTCTCATATATTTGAAAATGCCTATAAATAGGAGCTATTACATAAAGTCACACTGTTAACAAAAGCTACTTCTACGTCTAAAGGAAATATTGTTACGTGGCATTGTGTTGCACAACTTAATAAGAATGATAATATCAACAGTTTTACTGAGTACTAACTGGGTGTCAGGAATGTTTCCAAGTACTTTCCATGCCATATTTCTTTTCATTCTCACAACATTCCCATGAGTACTCTTATTACTTAGTTTACAAATGAGGATCTGAGTCTTAGAGAGGTTAAATAACTTGCCCAAGGTCATACAGAGGCTAAATGACAGAGCCAGGATTTGAATCCAGGCAATTAGTCTCCAGAATCCAATCTTATAACCACTTGGTCTAAAGAGTAGGATTAAAGAGTGAGGATTTCATGGAATATATGAACTAAGATGCTTCTGTTATCTGAGAAGTGCTGGCAATATGTACCCTCCTGCCTGTAGAGGCAGCTGAAATTCTATCATAAATTCATTGCTTTGGGGTTACAAAACTTGAGGATATCAGTAGTCTCCAGTTAAAATGCAAATACTTCTCATCTGAGGAATAATACACATCTGAAGGGATAATGACAGTGTCCAAGGATTCAGTAACCACAGGGTCGAAGGCTGTGAAATAGCAAGGGAAGGAAGGGGGATGGACTTGGAAGCTCCACATTACAGGATAAAGAGACCAGCAGCCAGTTAGCAGAGGAATTTTGCCAAAGGCTGACTAAGGATTGCCAACAATTTAAGTTTTTTTGTGACACAGGACAATTATCAATAAAACATGGGGATTTTTTGGTATAATTTCATTTATACCATATACCATCTCCTTTGATTCTAGAAAATACAGCACAGTGGATGCTCTACTGTATTGATGTTATAATAACTAAATAGTTTTCCTTTGCCTTACAGCAATCAGCAGGCCTTTTTACTGGAGAATGTTCCCTGTAATAATGCAAGCTGTGAGGGGGCTCATCGTATGTTTAAAGTCTACTGGGAACTGTCGGACCTAAATCAAATCAGAGATGCTGTGGTTGCCACCTTCTTTGACATTTACGAAGATGTGAGTTGAGAGCTCTCCTGTGTGTTTTTGGATGTAATTTGCCATCCGCCTCATCTCACTTGAATTTCTGCTTTCAGCTTCACCCTGTTTGACCAGAAAATGTAGATGGGATAATGAAAGCAAATGAGTTAATGAAAGAGAGCCCTTTTTAATGTTAAATGGCAGAGGGAACAAATTTACTGATACCATTGGCTGATCACTACAGTGAAAAATGAAAACACCCTTTTCTGAATTTGTGCTTATTTGGATTAAACCACTGGAGAATCATGTTCTGAGACTGACGAATCTTCATGTTCAGTAGTAGACAAGAGCACAATCAATGACACTAAACCCTGGAACCTGCACAAGATTACAGAATAAGTTCAGTACTCAGTTTTACCTTTGTACCATCTATTTCCACAGATTCTTGTGACTTTGTCTTTGATTGCCAGGTGTCCTTGTGAATGGCTTTCAGGGTCCTAGATTTCCTCTTTCTAAAGTGGAAAGGTAATTTACCACTCAGAATGTTGAGAAGAAAAATAATAAATTCTAAAAGAAAAAAAACTGTGTAAAATTCTAGAGTCAATATATTACAGTATTTCCTTGCAAAATAATTTGAATATTTTAAAAAGGAGCCCATCAGGACACTTATGTCTACCCCATCCCTGTTTTGAGAACCTGATACTCAATTATATAAATTATCTCATTCCTTGTTTTTGTCTGTTTCTCATGCTATCAACTCTTATGTTATTTTTCTTTTCATTAGCAATTTCCAAACCAAAAAAAAAAAAAAACAGAGGGAAAAAAATCAAGAGAATTGACTACAAATCAGTTTTTAATTTTTGTACAACAAAAGGATCACAAATAAAATTAAAAGTTGTCTTTAAAATAAATTTGTTATGAAAAAAATTAAAAATAAAAATAAAATAAATTTGTTATGAAAGACTCAAAACCTTAATACAAAAAGTGTTCATGTAAACTGATTTATGTTACCAAAACCTCTTAAAAAAAAACCATAGTCAATTTACAGAAAAAAACACAATGGCTAACATGAAACAATACAATAAATGATTGACCTCATTAAAGAGTCAAAGATGCTTTAGGAATCACACTCATATGCTTTAGGAATCACACTCATTTAATATTTATCCAAACGATATTTTAAAATAGGGTTGTGTTTTTTAAAAAAATCAAATAAATTTGGGTCCTTTTTTTTTTTTTTTTTTTGCCTATCAAAAATTAGTAGCAAAGTTTCCCCCATTTTCAGGGAAATAACTATGCAGTAATGGTAAGTGGCAGATAAAAAGGTACTCTCTTTCTCTGATAGTTGGAAACGATTTGGCAATCATATCATGGGCCTTTAAAAATGTATGCAAATATGACTGGAAAGAAATATTCCAAAATTCCACCAGTTATATCCAGAGACTAAGCTTAAAGATGTTTTTCATTTTATTTATATTTTACTACTCAATGTTGTATATAATTTTATAAAATAGTAATTTCCTTTTAAACATCAGGTTTAATAGATAAGGTTTACATCATCTGTTAAACATACCTTATATTTTAATGGTCATTTTTAAGTCAGTCCAGTAGCTTGTTTTCACCTTTTTGTTTGTTTTTTTCCTAGGGAATCTTGGACATCATAGTACTAAGTAAAGGGTATACAAAGAATGATTTTGCCATCCATACACTAAAAAATAACTTTGAAGCAGATGCTTATTTTGTTAAAGTAATTGGTGAGTATTTCTTTGATATGTTTGATAATTATTAGTATTTAATTTCGTATACCACACATGCACTCTCTTCAATGTATATTTTCCAAAGAGCAGAGGGACACTCCCACACAACCCCCGAAATCATGAACTCGACATTAGTACAGCACTAACATTAAATTCACAGACTCTGGTCAAATTTCACCAGCTGTCCCAACAATGTTTTTTTTTCTTTCAGGAAGAGGATCCTATCTAAGAATACTTATTGCATTCAGTTGTCACATCTCTTCGGACATATTCAGTCTGGACAGCACCTTAGTCTTTCCCTATTTTTCATATCCTTATCATTTTTAAATACATATCTTACATTCTATAGGATAGCCTGTGTTCCCTCATTTACTAACTCAGGTTATACATTCTTTGTAGAAATTCCACTGCATGAGTTGTAGAATAGATGCTATGTACTTCTCAGTACATTATATCAGGAGCCATGTGATGATGAGCTGCCCTTCCACCATGATGTTAACCTTGATCACTGGTCATATTGATGACCACCAGGCTTCTCCACCTTAAATTCAACATTTTCCCTTTTGTAAGTGATTAGTATTTTGTGGGGAAATATTCTGATAATAATATCCTTTCTCCTCATCTGACCTCTACCTACCATACTTAGAGTCCATGACAACTCTTGCCTAAATCAGCATTCTATATGATAGTGTCCAAATGGTGATTCTCTATTTCCATCATCCTTCTATATATATTAGTTTACATGCTACTGTAAGGAAGATCTTTCGCATCTTTGCTATGTATTTATATATTCACTGTAGATTCGTGGATTCGTGTTTTATTTAATGGGTTGTAATCCATTACATCCATTACTATCATTTATTTTGATGCTAAAATTGTTCATAATGTGGGCAGTAGGCACTCCTTCAAGCTGGCTCCTATATCATTTAAATATCTGGCACAGCAAGATATTTCAGGTTCGTTTTGTACCTCCCCTGCCCCAACCTTGGAATCAGACATTTCTCCAAAAAGCCCTGGTTCCTTTCAGTACAGATAGATTTAAAAGCCAGGTGTGGATGTTCAGTATTCTCGTTTCTACTGGGTTGTCATTTCTTCTAGGCTCTATCATTGGGCAGAGCTCAGAACTACAGGTATGGATTCACACACACACACATATATACACAACTATATTTTTACATCTAGTCATTTTTTACATACACGTATATGTATTATTATAATAATATATTATAGTAACATTCATTCATACCAACATTTCCAAGTCTAATCCAACACAACACTTCAGGGTTCTAACCATTCCATGTTTGTTAATACTTTTTCTAGCATAAGAAACTTTGCTTCCATTATCCTCTGTATATTTATTTGCTCAGTATAACCAGTACCCAATCATGCCATCCATCTCTTCCACCTGCCACTATATTCATCATAAAGATCCTGTACATGTTTTGTTAAGTGTATACCTAAGTATTTAATTTTCTTTGTAGTGAATACAAATGTTATTGTATTGTTAAGTTTGGTTTCCACGTGTTTTTTGTTAGAACATAGAAATGCAGTTGATTTTCTTCAATATTTTTGTATAAATTCATTTTTATTTTGAAACCATCTCAAGCTTACAGAAAAGTTGTAAGTACAGCCCAAATCATGTTTATTCTGAACCATTTGCTTCATCATCCCTGAATACTATAATGTGCAATCCCTAGAAACAAGGACATTTTCCTACATAATCACTATACAAACATCAAAATTTGGAAACTAACTTTGATACATTAGTACCTTCTAATCCTCAGTCCTCATTAAAGTTTTGCCATTTGTCACAATAATGTCCTTTATAGCAAAAAGATTCAGGTCATGTTGCATTTAATTGTCAAATTTCTTTAGCCTTCTTTAGATTGGGACACTTTCTCAGTCTTTCCTTGACGTTCAGGGCCTTGGCATTTTTTAATAGAACAGGCCAGTTATTTTGTAAAATGTCCTTCAATTTCGGTTTGTCTGTTTCCTAATGATTCATGTTATTCATTTCTTGCAAGAATACCAGAAAACTGATGCTGAGTACTCATTGCTTCCTATCAAGTGGTACATGATTTAGATTTGTCCAATTACTCATGTTTATTTTAATCACTTGTGGTAACTGCCAGGCTTCTCTACTATAAAGTTACTCTTTTTTTCTCTGTGTAATTAATGAGTAGTTTGTAGAGAAATGCTATAAAACTATGCAAATTATCCTGTTCGTCATCAAATTTCCTGTTCATTCATTCATTAATAAATGAATATATCAATATGGACTCATAATTCCCTGTAGGGGTTTTTTTTGTTTGTTTGTTTTTGTTTTTTTTT
>PVKH010029839.1:0-12593 GCA_004027955.1 Chaetophractus vellerosus | reverse complement strand
ACAATAAAGAGTAAATATTAAAAAAAAAACACACACACAAGTATTGACTGGATACACAAAAGTTAAAGATGAAACATGATTGCCATTATTATTCACTTGTCTCTATTTACAAATTGTAAGATAGTTGAAACACAAAGTATTAAAGCTGGAGAGACTTTACAAATGGGGAAATAGAATTCCAGAAAGGCTGTAACTTATAAGTCAGGATGCTGGTAGGATACAGATGGTATACTTTAACAGGGTAATATGAGGAGAGTTTAATAAAGGATACACACACACACACACACACACACACATGGTTTAAGAAAACCAACAAGTAATAAATAGAGCAATACTCCAGGGCTAGTAACAGCCTGACGCTATTTCCACCCTCAGGCCCAAACAGGCAAGAAAGGCATGGGTTATCAGAATCCATGGAGAGGAACAACTGACAGGAACTATGTGCTGTAATGGGATGCAACCAACACACAACAATATGGCAGGGACCTAACCTCCCACCTTCCCATCTCTTGCTGTTACCTCCCACTGACCAAGCCCAACTAGATGATGGCAAGGGAGCTGTTGATACAATCTATCCTTCCGCCTCCTGGGACATAGAGCAGAGCAAGGGGTAGGATGGATCTTGAGGGGGAAACAGAACATATCCAACTTAATTACCAAATTCACTGAGAGAGTCAGGACCAGAACTTAGGTTCTGGCTCCCAATCCAGTGCTCTTTTTCCACTAAGTAATCAATACAATGGATATATAATGTCCTAGGTGTTATGAGAGATATGTAAAAATATGAAGACACGGTCTCAAAATGCTTATATTGTTGAAGAGAAACACAAGAAATAATCAGTAAATATTTTTAAACAGGACTAAAGTGTAAAAGGTCTCATAACTGCTATTGGAATGCTAGATTAATTCAGGGGAAAAATAAAATCAAGAGTAGGATTTGCCTTATGCTTTTTAAATATTCACATAGCAGAGGGCACAAGGGAGGTGCTAGTTTTAGTACTCAATGCAAAGCTTCTTTGGAAGGGCTTTTAAACTATCAAAGACTGATATTAGAAAGCTAACCTAGGAGAAAAGAACTAAATTATTAATGAAAACTTACTATGTACTTGATGTTTTAATATATCATTTCACGAAAAATGATAGTAGTTATTATTCCTGATTTACAAATGAGGGAATTAAAGTTTAAGAAATCAAGTTAACCTTCTCATGGTTAAATTGAGAACCAGGATATGATCCCAGGTATATCTCATTTGCCCCAGGGCATTGCTCTCTGTACCACATCCACATAGCAAAAGGCTTGGAGATTAGGAGCCTAGCGTTCAGGTCTCATAAACAACTTTAATTTGCTAAATGTTGGAACAATACACATCACCTCTCAAATCCCTAGCTAATTTGTTTAAATAAAATAATGTGATAATATGGTCTGCCCTTAATTATCTCTGGAAGATCTCTCAGTGAAGTCCAAGCATGGGGGAGGGTTACGTCAAAATACTAAATATGATTTTGTGTGTGTGCATGTGATTCTTACATATCTATACCTGGATTACAAAGCCAATCATGAAAACTGATTTTTGAAGTATTTATTATCTTCAGTAATAGTATGAACAAGCAAGAAGAGAAATCACTGAGGTTATTGCTGGTTTTTAAATAGTTTGCCTCTCATTTTCATAAATTACTTAGCAGATATTCTACTTTGAAATTATACCTGAAAAAGTGGGGGAACTAAAATTTAAAGATGAAGGAAGGGACACATTTAAATAAAAGCAAGACTTTTGGCATATACATTCATTGGTAAGAAAACTGTACATACTATTCCTTGAGGCTTAATTAACTAGATTCCTGACCAAGGGCAAGCTCTTTATATCGTGCTTCAGTTACTCTCCTAAAATAGAAATATCAGTTCTATTATTAGTGTGTTGTTAGTATAAAATGGGATTATAAATATGACCATGACAGATAAAGCCAGTGATGAACTTTACCATTTGGGACCTGCTCAAAGGAAAAGCACCTCCCATTTTTAGAATCTATCCTCCTAACTACGACCTCAGTTAAAAGGAAGAAATGGCAACTTTGATAACCCCCCTAATTGCCCCAGTTCTCATTATAGCTTTGTAAACTGTCAGACAGACTTTATGGTTAAGCCCTTTTTCTCTCTTGGAACAGAGGCAGAAGTAACCTGATGGACTCAGGAGATCACTTCCGCCTTTATAAGTCTGGGAACTTTTATGCCCTGCTTCCCAAGTCTGGGGATTTTTATGCTGTACTATTTTATTTTACTCTGTACCCAGAGCATCTTGCCCAGGGCCAATGAGCCAATGAGTGAACAATAAAAAAGAGAAAATGAAGGAAAAAACACAACAAAAGAAAAAAATCTTCCCTTTCATATTTGGCTACAGACTATACAATCTTATTTTACAAATGACAAAGCAAAATACTGCTCTTTAATTGACCCTGAAGCCACACTCTGAATTCATACTTTGCAGTTGAATTTTCCCAGTTCATCAATTAATTCCACTGTCAACAGACTATGCCTCTGTGGAAGAAGCACAGACCAGATTCAACCATGATGATGGAGATGGCTGGCTAGAACAAACAAAAGAAGTGACTATAGCTCTGTTTCAAGTTCTTTTTCTCCTTTGGAAATGAGCTCCATGGCCATGTAAGACTTAAAACAAAGACTGTAACTGTTGTGGCCAGAGAAGAAGGTTGAAGTTGTGTCATCGGAAATTGGAGACGATACTTCTACCTTTATCCTGTGATATCCATGTCTTTTAGAGAGGTCTGGCTAAACCAGGATATTCTTTGCAATAGCATTCAAAGTTCTTACTTTGGTAACATCCGTTATCTTTAGAGAATATTCTGAATTAGAAAGTGAGGCTCCCATGGCAACACAGGAATTTCTGCAATAGAAATAATAAAGGAACAGATAAATATATAAGTTGTTAGGAAAGGCTTTCATTAAATGAGCCCTTCTACTGGCATTTCATCGTATAGGCTAGTTTATGGCTCAAGAACAAGAGTAAATGAAGGACCCTGGACTACCATATTCTGTAATTTTCCATTAATTATTTGAAACATGTAGTAGCCAAATCTAACAGACAATGTATTTAATTTTATATCTGGAAATATAAGTTCTAAATCTCTTGCTTTTTGTATCTCATTTTTCTGACCTATAAGTAAAAATAATCAACCACCAACTATTATACTATAGAGGTCCTGTCAAGTATAATAAAAAACACGTAAGTTTCAATTTGTTAATGGTGATATAATTTCAAAAGAACTGAAAATAGTGAGCAGAGTGAGGTTAAATATTAAAGGTAGGAGGAATAAAGATGACTTTATTACTCTTCCATCATTGCACCATAGTTATTAATTTTTGTTAAAGGGAAGTACAGGCAAATAGGCACTCATGCAAATCTGATTCATTTGAACCTCAGCTGTTGAATTAAAGTTTATTATTAATGGTCTATGTTCAGTGATGCTCAAAGGACATAAATGTTTAACTACATTCAGAACAGCATGCTTATTTAAGGCAGGACAAGAATTGTTTTAGAAATGTTTTTCAACTGCAAAAATGATTGCAACAATTACGTACTAATCACAACATTCCAATCACTAATCATGCCTCAATTAAGATTATCCTGTTTGGAGAAGTAAAGATTAATCTCACCCCCTTTTGCATGAGTCAAAGAATACATTTTTACCGAAACTTCATTCCTGAGTCTCTGGCAGACCGAGCAGAACAATGGAATTCTGCAGCTCCTGAACCCTCAAGGATCCTTTGCAGATTTCTGTCTGTTATACCACCCCCTGTTGGAAAGAGTAAGTAATACATTAAGTAGAATAGGACTCTCCATAAAATTGAAATAATGATTCCTTGTTCTACCTGGAACCCCATAATGAACTTTCTCATTAATTTAAGAATTACTTTCTCCCTACTAAGCCAGAATAAGATCAGAGAAGAATGATGTAAAACGTAAGCTAAAGATTCTGGAGAAGAACTGTTAATGTCAAAGGAAATGACAGAAATGTATATGTCCATTGGTTTATTTAACAATGCCTTTTTATATTACTGAATTTAAATCTAAAATAATTACTTTGTGACAAGGGTTCAATGGTCTGAAGAAAATCATTGTCCCGTCCCTGTTCTCCCCTCAACTGAGCAAAATCAAATTAAAACGAAACGAAAGAAAGAAGCTACAAAAGCATTCTCAAAGAAATGTGAAAGGGAAGATCGCCAGCATTCTCTCTGTCCCAGAATTTGAAGAATGCACTGACATCTTTGGAAATGTGAATAATGCAAAGCATCATACGGTTTATTCGTTACAATATTGTACCAAGTTTTTGTTTGCTTTCACAGAAGAATCTGATTCTACTCTATTGAAATTGTACAACCAAGTACTTTATGATGACTCGTTTGTTTTGATGAACAATCTCTCAGACATTTAGAAATAAAGAAGTTGATACCAGTAGATCATAAATATGAAATTCCTTTATTCATCTTTCTATTCCTCTCACTTAATATATAGAACATATTTGATAAATATTTTTGAATGATTAAATATTTACTTTGTATCTTATGCTATTTAAGTTGCTGAAGTAACTTGTCTTTACCAACTCTTTCAGACTCATTAGTTGGTACAATATCACTGAGCCCTAAAAAGCAGAAAGAACATAAACTGTGAAGTCAGATAGAGATTGGTATCCTGGCTCTACCACTGCAGCTCTTCAGAGCTGTGTGATAGTAGATAAATTACTTATAGCCACAGCACCTCAATTTTTTTACCAATAAAACAGGGATAATACTGCTTACCTCACAAGCTTTTGTAAAAATTAAAATAAGAGAAATAAATGTTATTTCCTTCTAACAATAAAATATCTGGCCACTGAAACACATGCAGTTATCAACAACTTTAGTATATAGGGAATACATTTTCCAAACACAGACTATCACAGCTTTAGAGTTAAAAGGACCCCAGAGAACAACTCAATATCATCTCTTTATAGAGGAGCAAAGTGGAGGCTCAAAATGTTTTAAGTTTCATTATGAAAGCCCCTAGGAAGGAAACTACGATGTTCTATTCATCTTTACATTTCCCAGGGATAAGTTCTCATTAGGCATTTAGGTTGACTTGCCTAGGAATTTTGACTTTCTAGTACTTACTTATCTGAAGTTGTAATAATTTGTTTAGAGATCTATTTTGAGAATTCCCCAAGTAGGTCTGTATTTTCAAATCTAGCACAGAACCTGGCATATAATTAACATTTACTTGGTAAGATTTATTAAATAAATGATCTATATTTTTTTGGTATATAATATCTTCTCACCTAATACTGTAAGCCTCTTGAGGAAGTAGTTTGTTGTGTAACTCTGTACCCCAAGTAATGCCTTGCACACAGCAGATAACTTAATAATTATATTCTAAGCAAAGGTACTTTTAATATTAACAACTGTCTAAGTCTGTGCATTAGTTGTCAATGTGAAAGAAAAAATTACATTTGGTCTTAAATAGAAATGTATCAGATTCAGTAAGTTTCTTTAACATTCCTTGATTAATCTATAAGGTGCCTCAATTGGACAGATAGTATGTATTTCCTATCTGCTCACATTTCAGGGATTTGCTATAAGTCAAAGCCTTCCTAAATTTCTAACAATATCCCTCTACTTGTCCTCTTTTTAAAAACTGCCATTTATCTGGCCATCACCACGCAGGCCCTATGGACAGTCTTGGTGTGACTGGTAGTGAGAGGATCAGACATTGTATGCCTTCTAATGTGATATAATATAAAGTATACTGAATCACCCATGAAGTATGCTTCTAAAAATATTTAACCAGAATATAATCAAACATTATGATTCCCATTTTATAGGAAACACAGAGGCTAGAGAAACAAGCCAAATAGTATCAAACAAACAAAAAAAAAACCAATCTGATAAATCCAGAAAGGAGACATTCTATAGGACAAGTGGCCCAGACTTTGAATATCATTTTTTTTAAAAAAGCAAAAAAAAGAAAAGAAAACTCTATTAAAAGATATTGAGAAGTATAACTAAATGCAGTGATTGTTCCTTGATTGGATCCTGATTTGAGCACATGAGATAATTAGGAAACAAAATATTCTGGAGATATCAGAGAAAGATGAGTATGGGCTGAATATTAAATTGTATTAGGAAATTAGTGTTTATTTTGAAAGGTGTGATAAAGGTATCGTGGTTAGACAGGAAAAGGCTCTTTTTATTTTTGGAAGAGTTGTGTAGAGATAATATGTCATGATGCATTTCATTTAACTTCAAAATACCTTAGGAAACAAAAAGTGAAGCAAATACAGCAAAATGTTAAATCTAGGGGATAGGTATATGCACATTCATTATGCTATTTTCAACTTTCTTTAAAAACTATTCCAGGGAGCAGATATAGCTCAGTGGTTGAGCATCTGCTTCCCATGTATAAGGTCCCGGGGTAAATCCCTGATACCTCCTAAAAACCAACCAACCAAACAAACAAACAAAAACCCCCCCTACTCCATCTATTCATTTCTAATGAGCCATTATGTACCTAACTGACCTTATGGTTAACATCAGGAGCATATGATAAAATTATTCTGACTACAAGGAAGGATTTGGTAATCAGAGATTTTCAGGATTTGAGAGAGTATTATATTTATCCAGGGATGCACCCTTAACACTTGCTTGCACCTTGTTAACAACTAGGACATGTGGCCCTAACACAGTGTAGCAGCCATGAAACTCCAGGTGCCTCACCAGAGACAGATGTCCACTCAAAAAATTCTATACCATGGGAGAGCAAACATGGAGAAACCTCAATCCCAATAAACTTCTTTATTTGCTCTTCTCTGAGCTAATCTGTTAGAATCTACTCTTCCTTCTAAAACCCCTTTCACTTAAGTTTTTCATTCTAGCACAATCTCCCAATCTCAAATATTTTAATCAAATTACATATTCTTTCCAAATACTGTATACCAATATTTTCTCCTACATTTTCCTGTTTGCTTTTCCTTACTACAGTTCAGTGTTACAGCTAGTGAATGGATATATAAATAAATACCTGGCATTACTACAATCCTGCCATTTGCCTGAAAAAAAGAAAAAAAAAACAAGTAAATTTTAATATCCTTCTCTTAAATGGGATAAGGCAGCGAGAACAGAAACATGAGTCAAGTATATTACATTTTTTAAATGACTACTAGTCTAATTTTCAAGAGATCTTCTCTATTTCTTTGGAATCTTGTCCAGCATAGTAACTCTTCCTATGCAGAAAGGAAGAATTTTACTGTATTGTTTTAAAGACCTATACTATTATGGACATAAAGAATACAAGAATCCCAATATAAGCACCAAATAATCACATCACTTTAAGAAAAGCCATTACTGAAAAATGACACTAATACTCTTGGCAATGGGATGGAGGTAGCTGAAGTTAAACAAGGATTTAGCTGAAAAGAAAGATCATAAGCATAATTCTAAATAAACAGACAACCGAAAAATACTCAAACCCTGCATTTTAAATTATCTAGATCAACTTATCAATTAAATAAAGTCATAGCTCCATTTATTTAACCCGGTTTTAAATAATAAACTGGATTATATGAAGTGATTGGATTTCTGATAATTGTGGAAGATAAATATTGAAATTTTCTTACTTTTATTCAAATTTTCATCACATTTCATAAATAAGTTTTGGTGGTATACTCAGTATCACTGAAAGTCAAAAGGAAATGATCCTATTACAAAATGCACACTTAGTGGAACCTTAGGATGCAAGTAGACAACAATGACAGAATAAAAATTACATATTATGTCAAGCTTACTAATTTGCAGAATAAGATCATTCAAGTTAAATATAACTCTAATTTTTTCATATGTGTCTCCCTCAGACAATATTTTAATGTTGAACCAGCCAATCTCGCCACCCATCACAATTCCAATTCTGATCAAACTTAACTATCAAGAACATGTTTATCAAATGCCATGCTATTCATGTATCCACTGATGCAACATTTATTATCTCCTATGTATTTGGGCATTATTATAGGTATAGGGAATACTGTGGTGAATAAAACAAAGTTCTTACTTTCATGGAGCTTACACATTCATGGAAGACAAACAGAAAAGTATATTTATATAATCAAGTACTATGAATAAAAAATAAAGAAAGGTAAGGAAACAGCTAGTGAAAGGACGGGAAAGGGTTATTTCAGATAATTTAATAGTTGTTAACAAACATGGACAAATATTTTTTAGAGATGAATTCTATCAGTTTTTATTTAGTTTTGTTTGGCCTTCCATAAAAGTATTTAGAACTATATGCTTAGTTAAAGCTTTTAAAGAGTTCTAACAACAAAGCATTTACTAGAGGTCAGACCATTGTGCTAATATTTGAAGTCTGCCCCACAACTATTCTAAGAGGGAGGTGCTTTTATTATTCTAACTTTGCAGATGAGGAAACTGAGGTTAGGATGGTTAGATAATTTGCCCCAGGTCACTGGCAAAGTCTGGATTTAAACACAAACCTGTCTAATTCCAAAGCCTATGCTTTTCACCAGTATATTATACTGGTAAGCAACTACTTCAAGAAGTAAAGTTAGCATAGGAGAATATTTAATCCAGGTCTTCTTACCAAACACTGATTAACCTAGAAAACACATACACATACAACAAACACACAAACATTTTCAAATGCAATACATGTCTATGGCAATTATATCTACCCTATATCTATTTTATAGGGAGTAACCTTTTTAAAATGGAAACCTGATTTATTAACTCTTCTATTTTGAAACCATTTAGGCTTTCTTTCTGCACCAAGGATAAAATACAACTCTTTAACATGACATGGTTTTCAAGACACTGGATATTATTCTTCTCTTCATATTCACATTCACATCATTCTTCAATCTTATAAAGTTATGCTCTCTTTTGCTTCCAGGCATTTGCATATACTATTTCTTCTGCATGTAACATTCCTCATTCCCTCTCCCCCCACACCTTTACATGGTTAACCCCTAACCATTCTTCAAATGAGGGAGACATTGCAGTTTAGATGCCGTTGCTTTTTGGAAGCTTTCTCTAACTACTGACAGTATTCTCTACCCAAAATCTGGGGTTAAGTCTTCTTCAATATGCCCCCACAGCACCTTTTCCATAGCACACTATTAAAATTGCCTGCTTCCTTCTCTGTTGTGCATTAGATCATAAGCTCTATAATGGCAGTGACCATACACACACACCCCCTTGGTCACCACCATAGCACAAATGCTCTGCATATAATACATACATATACTTAATAAATATTTGCAAAATCAGTAAGATCCAGACTAGCCTGGCCAAATCAAATTCTTAGGTAAAAGTTCTGAAAATTATTTTCATGGCTATAGAAAAAAGTGAAAATAATTTTTTCAAATAATTAAAATAATTTTCATAATCAGTTATCTATACAGGTATACTAATATTATTTGTAATAGCAGTGATAATGATAATAGAAAATAACATGTATTAAGATATACTATGCCAACCACCATGCTTTTATGTCTCTTACCTCTACCAATATTCAGAGCAACTGTATAAAGGAGATAATAACATTATCTCAATTTTACACATGAGGAAACAGAGGCTTAAAGGTGAGTAAACTACTCAACATCACAGAGCAAATAAGTGTCAAACCAGAGTCTCAAACCCAGAACTCTCTGATCTCAAAGTCCAAACCCTAGATAACTTAGAATGCCCCTGGACTGTTGTGAAAAAACATGGACATACTACAATTACAAAGTCATTCTTTGACTGCTCTACAAATGATAATAACTTATCAGGGGAAATCATACAAGAGAAAAATATATTACCCTCTATCTTGACAGATGGGAAGAGAGGAAAGGAAAATAAAACAATTTTAGGTTTGGAATGTACCTCCAAATGATAGTTATCTCATAAATTTTTATATGAGATCGCTTGACAGTACATAGGCCGACAATGGAAAGATGTGGATGAAAACTATGCTATACTAGATGGCAGAGAAAAGGTAAAATGTGCTGTGGTTATCCAAGTTATAACAGATCCTTAGACATTGTTTATAATTTGATCTTAAAGAGTCGTATTTATTGAAAAACAGTCATGAAAAAAACAAGAATTATCTAAATATATTTCTGCCTGCTTGCTTTTTCTTATAGAGTAACCAGGAAGTCAGTAACATCTAGTTTCACAACCATGGTGAAAAACAGAATGTCAAGGGTAACCAAAAAAGAGTCTTAGAAAGAAAGGAAAGAAATTGTGTGTACCTGATCTATGAGTCGCTTTATTAGGGGTAGCCCTTCTAGTGCTGAACTGTCACATCCACTGGTCAATACTCGTTCAAATCCCAAGGTTAAGAGTGTCTCTAGAGCTGCCACTGGATCATGAACCATGTCAAAGGCTGAAATAAATAAAACGGATTGAATTCTGAACAGATAAATCCTTTAATGCAGTGTTCTCCAAAATGTAGTACACATACAGTGGTGTGCTACACCTGGCTTGTACTGGCTTCCAAGAGCAAGTTAAATAATCAGGAATTTTGCAATCCAGATTATTAGTAGCTTAAAATCAGTCAAGGTGGGAATATTCACACCAAGAAATCAGCAAATGCTACAAATCAGGGCTCTTTTTCCCCAAAAGCTGGTTTACCAGCACACCACTGTCCTACATATCCCTGGTGACATACAAGAACATTATGGTACATTATGGTACACATTAAAAAAAAACCAAAAAAACAAAAAACAGATCTACTTAAGTATAGAGAAGAAGTGAAATTTTTCCAATTTTCAGTCGGTATAAATTTCACTTTAAAGTAAATTTAGTTAATATTTAAAGAAAATTATTAAATACATTAGCAGAAGTACCACTCAGAATAAAACTGTAAATGTGATATGCAAATGATTCAAATTTGGGAAATTCTGCTCTATGGCTTCAGGCAAATGGATTATGTAGCATGAAACACTACACTCACCAGTTCTAGAAGAGGTCTTGTTTCACATTCTCTTTACTGACTAATATTTTATATTAACCCATTTACTCTATATACTCAAGGCTCATAGTAGATGTAGAGTTGTTTACAATAGATGTTATGAGGTTTCAATTCCATCCTACTACTAAGGTACTCCTCTTCTCAAAACCATGAGAGAGAAAAGTGGGATAGGAACCTCGAAGCAGAAAAACAACTACTGCTTTGGTTCTCAGCACTGCCACATGGCACAGACATTCTAATATATGGTGGATAGATACTAGTGTTCCTCTGGGATAGACCCCTTCCTTTTTTCCTTTAGTGCATGTAGGTAGCTAAATCTACTGCAGGTGATTTTCCTTTTTTGGTGGTAGCATCTTCTCACCAGTCATTTCACTATCATAGTCTCTCACTGAATATATGAGAGGGAAAAAAAGTGGCATCCAGCACAGTGAAAATTTTCCACAAAATTTGGAAATATGAAAAGAAAAGGAAAAGAACAGAAATTTGAAGTCACTTTCTGAGTTTAAGAACAGAAGCATATACTCAATATGGTTGGTTTACTTTTTTAATAATTTAGCAAGTGAAATTTTACCTAGAAATGGAGGGAGGCTCAAGGTGCTGGCTTTTTTTTTTTTTAAGGTGCTGACTTTCAAGCACTCTAACATCCTTTAGTTGTTGGTAGTTTATAAAAAGCATGGCTAAATAATAAGTCAAAGAAAACTGTTTCCTGGTAGTATCATCCATCCATTCCATAAAGAAACAAGGATAACAAATGCTTTACCTCTAAATTTTATAAATGGATGCGAGTCCTGGTGCCTACTCTTAATCTTTGAATGCTTATTGAAAAGGACAGAAAAACATTCAAAAACTTATCAAGCAGGGAAGCAGCTGTGGCTCAATTGGTTGGGCTCCCGTTTACCAAATGGGAGGCCCCGGGTTCAATTCCCGGGGCCTCCTGGTGAGGGCAAGCCGGCTGCGCGGCTTGGTGAGCTGACGGCACACACAGCACTGTGAGCTGGCGCAGCAAGATGACCCAAGAGAGGGAGACAAGCAGAGACAGAGAAATGCACAGCAAATGCACAGCAAGCACAAGCAGCAAGGAGGGGATAAATAAATAAATAAATAAAAATCTTAAAAAAAAAAAAAACTTATCAAGAATATCATCAAATGAAAAAAAAAATTGAAGGCTTCTGCCTTTTCATGTACAATGGCAGTGTCCTTTGAAAGCAAAATTAACACTTGTTTCTCCATTTTTACCAATGCTTAGCCTAAGTGTATGAGAATTATAACCGGGGGCGGATGTGGCTCAAATGGTTGGGTGTCCATCTCCCATATGGAGGGACCTGGGTTCGTTCCCCAGGACCTCCCGGTAAAATAAAGAAAAATATAGAAGGCGCAAAGGCCGCTAGGCCCCACGAGCGGGCGCACCACAGGCCCTGCCGAGCCACACAGCAAGATGATGACGTAACAGGAGAGAGAAGCAAGGGAGAGCCAAGATGAGACACGCTGAAAAACCAGGAGCTAAGGTGGTGCAGGTGGTAGGATGCCTCTCTCCCACATCGGAGGTTCCCAGGATGGAATCCCGGTGAAGACAGAGAAGGA
>PVKH010029838.1:0-12589 GCA_004027955.1 Chaetophractus vellerosus | reverse complement strand
TTAATTAATTAATTAAAAATAAAAATAAAAAAAGAAAATATATGGGATTCCCATATACCCCACCCCCCACCTGCACTCTTTCCCCCATTAACATCTTTCACCAGTGTGATACATTTGTTACAATTGATGAAACACATTAAAGCATTGCTACAAGCATGGTCTAAATTTTACATTATGTTTTACACTTTGCACTGTACAATTTTATAGGTTTTGACAAACTAAAATGGCTTGTATCTGTCATTTCAATATCATGCAAAATGATTCTCAAAAATGCTCCTGTTACACCTATTCTTCTCTGTCCCACCCCTCAGAACATCTGGTGACCACTGTCTTTATATCAATGTTACAAGTTCTGTGAGTCAGCTCAATAGGCTTATGTCATATAAAGTTCTTCCATTATTAGAGTAATAATAAGTGTAGTTTAGTCCATAGCTGTATTCCCCCCTTATGTTTGTTCATTCCTCTATCTTGGGAATTTTGAGATGGTGAAGCCCATGCTGCTTTCGATTGAGAGGGATTTAGATCTTATGGGGCAAATGGACCCCACTCATGTCCCTGCACCACCATCACCCCACTCTGTACTGCCAAACCACTCCCTTCCACCTTATCATGGGTTTTGCCCATATTGAGCATCAGCTCACCCCAGTCTACTTCCTACCTGTCACTGATAACATATCTTCCACACACACAGGCTTACTTCAATCAATATGACCTTCAAGATGCATCTCTGTTGTTGCATGTCTCAATACTTCATTCCTTCTTACAATTAATATTCCATTGCATATATATGCCATATTTTGCTTATTCATTCATCAGTAAAACTATTTATTTTAATCCTCACAAAATGAGATTCTGAGGTCCATGCTTTCTGTGCTGAATGCATTGCAATTCCCAGCTTAACTCTGCTAACACATATGGGATTTGACTTAGCCCATCAGGGTTCTTAATAAGGTCATGGAATCTGGGCTCCTGATCCTCAAATATATTCCCACCCATAGTCAGATCATGACACAAATGCTTGAGGAAAGAGGTTCAATGGGTGATTCTCAGACAACTAGGCATCATTGCCACCACAGGCTAATCTTCTTCTAGCTGTTCCTTGAACAGGCTGAACATATCCCCACCTTAAGGCTTTTGCACTTGCTATTACCTCTACATAGAATTCTCTTTCCCCAGAACACTGAGTGACTCCTTTCTCATTTCATTTACATCTCTCTTCTAATAACACCCCCTCATACTAAAGTTTCCAGTCAGTTTCCTGGTCAACTGTCTAAATTAACTACATTCCAAATTATTCTTTACTCATGAAACATGCTTTAATTTTCACCACATCACAAATCAAACACACTCTGCAATTATTATTTATTCATATGTTTGTTGTCTGGCTGCTTCCATTAAAATTTTAGTCACATGAGGGCAAGAAATTTATTTGTGCCACTGGAATGAGTGCCTGAGTCATAGTAGATACTAAGGAAGAATCACTTGAATGGATGGATGAATCATGAGGTAACTTTGCCAACTCACTACTGTTGCATTTTCATTGTATGAGGATTTTGTTGCTTTCTGATGTCACCAGTGGTTTCATAGACACTGAAGTTCTACAAAATCTCATAGCTACCATGTGGAAAATGTACAGTAGCAAGCACACATAGAGACAGAAAGACAGATTAGGGGTTTGGTCTAATATCACAAGCTGGTTATAATGTTGCCTGATACAAAACTTTAGTAACTTATGGTTAGAAAATGCAGATTGAACTGCTGGAAATTAGGTCAAAGTTCACTCAGGACTGAAATAATGAGTTACCAATAATCCTCACACAAAATTTTTAAAACCAGGAAGACAGAGAAGGTTGGCCTAAAGTATGCCTATACAGATTTATCAAAATCACTTGTTCAAGAAGCTAAAAGCTAACATTAGTTCAGTGGTTATCAACCCTGGCTTCATACTGGAATCAAGTATGGACCTTTTAATAACCCCAACACCGGGTTCCAGCCCAGCCCAGCCTAGGTAGGTCACACACTAGTATTTTAAAAGGTTTTCAAGTAATTGTAATTCACAGCCAGGCAATTGAAACAAGCTTGTTTAAACCAAATAAAAGTGTTGCTTTCACATAGCTTTCCCTCTGATAGCATATGGTTTTTCCCCCATGTGATGGTTAGGCTAATGTGTCAACTCAGCCAGTTAATTGTGCCCAGGTATTAGGTCCAGCAAGCACTGGGCTAATTGAGTTTACTGCATGGATGGCTGATTACATCTGCATCAATCAGGGAGATTGGATCAAGAATGGATGATGCTTTTATCCATTCAGTTGACTGCCATAAAAGGGAACTGATTTCAACATTCAGAGAGAATTTCCCAGCTCATCATTTGACAGCAAACTTCTCTCAAAAACTCATCAGGGTCCCTTCATCGGTCTTTCATCAGAGCCCCTGGCTTGCAGCCTGCCTGCATAACCTGGACTTGTGCATCAACACAGTCACATGAGAGACTCTTATAGAATCTTATATTTTTAACAGATATCTCCTGTTGATTCTGTTTCCCAAGAGAACCCTGACTAGAACAGCTGGTGCCAGGAGTGGGTTCTTGAGGAACAGAGTCTTAAACATGGGATATCTGAGGTGGTTCTCTGTCTAATTGGACTCAAGGGTACTAACGACTCCCTTTCCAATAATGAAGAGGTTGCTAAGAGTCCATGGCTGAGCTGGCAATAGAGATATGCAATATAGCCTCACTGGATTCCCTTACTTCCACACTTACAAGAAGCAGGGATCTGGGTGACAGTGTTTTCAATACTTTAACAGAATTTTGTGGCATAAAAATGTATAATGATGTTGGCTGGCTCCTTCTAGATACTCTGGATACAGTTTAAAAAGAAAGGGGTGATCTAAAGTCTTCAAATTTGGACCTTAAATGCTGTATGAAGTATATGAAATTTTTTATGTATACCTTGAAAGAAAATCTTTACTCCTGTAGCCAAAGACTTGAGAAATCTGAGAATCAAACCCAGATGCTCATTGTACCAGTAGCAGAACTACAGAGGAAGCTAAAATCTCAAACACGCAGGGTTTCTGCAATTAAAGTGAGGGTGTTGATTGGAAAGGAGTAGAACCCCAAGGATTGGGATGGAGACATATGGGATGATGATGATATTAGTGGGGACAGTGGAACTCTAAATTCTGCTGAGACTTTACCAGATAAACCTGTGATAGCCAGATCTGTGGAGATCATACCTTGTCAACCTTGAATCATTCAGCCTCCAGCCTGCCCCAAGGAGTCCAGACCTCCTTCCATATCTGGGGTGGATACCAGCCAAATTCCAGCATGCACTGCCCAGGCTCCACCCTGCCCTGAGGAATCTGCCTTTCAACACCTGCCTGAAGAGATTAACTCTGTCTCACCCAGGGAAAATGCAAAGGATTGCCCTGAGGTCAGTAGCCTCCAAGACATCTCTAACCCTTCTCCTTACCCACCCCCTCCATCCCTCTTGTCTTCCAGACCTATTACTAGACTAAAATCACAACAAGCCCCCAAAGGTGAAAATACAAAGTTTGACCCATGAGGAAGTACGTTATACTCTGAAAGAACTGGATGAGTTTTCTAACTTATATAGACAGAAATCAGGGGAATATGTGTGGGAATGGAAACTAAGGGTATGGGATAATGGTGGATGGAATATAAAGTTGGATCAGGCTGAATTTGTTGATATGGGCCCACTAAGCAGAAATTCTGGATTCAATGCTGTAGCTCAAGGGGTTAGAAAGGCTCTTACAAAAAAAAATTGGTTTTGTTTTTGGAGAGGTTTTGGATTGAGAAAAATTAGAGCTATGGCAAGGGAGGATCACTCGTGCAAGGTGTTGGTGGGGGAATGTGTGGGGAAGGATGTACCTGGGGCATGCCTCTATGGAATATGATTTTATTCGTGTGGTGGTGGGCTTTTATCCCAGTGGGTGGAGATGTACATAATAATCAACACAATATTAAATTCCCATGCTGAGGAGTTCTGCTACTTTCTTTAATAGAGGGGCAAGACTCTGTAGAGTACATATTTCCTAGCAAAAGAGGACGGACCAATATGTAAGGCCCTTGATAGGAATACTTGTACTTATGAACTTTATTCTTGTAAAATTGAAACTTAGCCTAGCAATATATATTGCCAAAATGTTACCTCCTGAAAACCTCCTTGTTACTCAAATGTGGCCTTTCTCTAAGCCAAACTCAGCAAAAAAGCTCTCTGCTTACCCCCAGTGTGGGATATGAATCCTGGGGACTGGTCTCCATGGCACTGAAAGATTATTACCAGGTACCAACTAGTGATGCATTTGGAAAAAGTCCCTGGCCAAAAGAGGGAACTATTAAATACAGATGAGTTTTTATGGCCAAGAGATTTCAAGTGAGTTGGGAGGTCATTTCAGAGGTTAAGTTTATGCACATCTCAAGAGGACCACTCTGACTGCCACGGTAAATAGTTTCTCAAGTAGGGGTGTTCCTGAATGCACTAGGGACAGCTAGACACCATAGGAAAGGCAGACAATCCCAGGAAAACAACACCCCACTGTTGGGCCTTACCTTGGAATAAATGATAACCTATCTCCCCAATGTATCAGAGTTAGACTCATTTATAATATGTGTACATATAGTTCTTCTGCCTCTTTTATTGGAATCTATACTTAACACTATACCTATTAAACATATGTCCCGGAGATTTAAATCTTTATCTGTACATAAGCCTGTTGAGCCCTGAATGTCAGAAGAGTTGCAGCCAACACTTAATCTCCCATTAATCAAACTCACCCAGGACAACTAACAAAAGGATGATGATTGATAAACTCCCATCCCAAAAAACAGGGAGTATCTACAACTGTAAGCAAGACAGTTCCACCTATCTGCTCCATGGGATCTAAATCCCCTCTCAATCAGAAGCAGTGTGGACATCACCGTACCAAAATTCTCAAGATTGAGGAATGAACACACATAATGAGGGAAAGCAACTATGGACTAAAGTAGGCTTATTATTCTAGTAATGGAAGAACTTGCAACATTGATATAAAGACAGTGGTCACCAGGGGTTCTGAGGGGAGGGAAAGGGAACAAGAGCTGTAAAATGGTGCATTTTGGGGACATTGGAATTGTTCTGCATGATATTGCAATGACAGATATAGGTCATTATACATTTTTTCATAACCTATAAAATTGTACAGTGTAAAGTATGAACCATAATGTTAAACTATAGACTATGGTTAGCAGCAATGTTTCAATATTTGTTTATCACTTATGACAAATGTACCACACTAATGAAAAATGTTAATGGGTGAAAGTGTGGGAAGGGGAGGAGGTGGGGTGTATGGAAATTCCTTATATTTTTATGTAACTTTTAGATAATCTAAAACTTCTTTAAAAATAAAGAAAAAATAAGAAAAATTAATTGATCTTTCTATTGTTTTTTTAGAATCCAAAACTTTCTCCTTATATACTTTCCTATGTCAAAAAATATCAAGAATTTCAAGTGTAAATTAAAATAAATAGTGAATCCCATTACCTCACCATTCTTAGGAGATTTAATTTGATGATATTGGAGAGTGAGTAAAATTCATGTCCTCAATGAGTTGGGATTATCAAAATATTAAAAGGTAGTCAGTGTTCATTGTGAAAAAGGACTTCCTGCCAGACCACAGGGATTTGGTCCATATGTGATAATTTGGCTATAAACACTTCAGGTTGTTTGTGTCTATGATGTCTCTGGGAAACCACACTCCTTTCTCAGGTAGGATTTAGATTTTTTTTCAATTTGGAATCTAGAAATAAATCTTTAACTAGTAAACATGAAACTTAAGACTGAAATTCATATTCTGATGATTTAATAAATACCTCTATTAAAATGAGTAGCTTATTATGCTCTATTCTCAGAGTACAGTTATTTAAAAATGTACAATGGAGTGATATTTTACTTAATGGGAAGGGAACTAAACATAAGAGAAAATCCATTCTACCCATAATTACTTACTGCCTACAATTGGAAAAGCAGTGTTCTAGATTCTGCTGTGGCTACAACTATAGGATTAGACAAAATACTTGACACTAAAGTTTCCACACTGTGATGATGAATCTTGTCCTGGATTAGACCTAAACCTGTCACCAAATAAAAAGAGTATCAATGATTTATTAAGTGCTTACCACATGGCATGCATATTTACAAAGTTTTACCTGAATTGTCTCCTTTGCATGGAGGGAGTTGTTATTACATACTACATTATATGAATGAGGAAATGAGGCAAAAAGATTAATGATTTTTCAAAAACTACACAGCTAGAAACTAAAGGAGCTGAGTTTTCCACCCAGGGTTTCTGACTCCAGAATATTTTCCAGTAATTGTTACACTCTGCTGATTCACAATAACTAAGGATTTTTATTTTCTGTTGTTTCATGAACAAAAATAAGGGGTATGTTATTCAATAATCTTTCTGAATTCTTTTGAATTAACAATGCTACCTTTTTATCATAAGGATAATATTGCATAATGTGCTGTACCCACTTCAGGATGAACTAGCCTCTTTTGGGTTAATGATCTATCTCTCTATCTCTCTATCTATCTATTCTGGCTAAAGTTAATTAAAATGTTTTTCAGGAATATGCCTTCCTTAAACTTCTTTTTTCTCTTCAACTCTGTACATGACCACATGTAAAGGAGACACCACCCTTGTTAAAGTTGAAGACCTGTCTTCTAGATGCCTTGGGGGACTGAGCAGTGGCAACAAACACTTACATGAGAGTGCTCAAGGATGAAGGTGGATATTAGGAGCACTAAGTCTGGGACTCCCTAGAGCCACTTCTGTCCACCTACAAACACTTATCTCTGAGGTGTCCTTGATTCTTTAAGTGAATGTTTTTACCATAAAGTCCTCAGTTAAATCATCTGGAAGTCACTTTCTTGCATTAATCATTTCCTCCCAATAAAGAGGGAATAAATGGTGATAAGTATTTCAACTCTTGATTGTTATTTCAATAAAAGGAGACATTAAAAATACCATGGAAATCTGATCATATTTGTGTTATATTAGACTAAGTGATGTGAGCAAGTTGGCATTTTAAATAAATCATGAAGACAAGAGGAGGAATCATGAACTAAATTCAAAAAATGTTTGATATGACTGCATTCTGGCACAAAATGGATATTTCTGTATTTGACAATTATTATGATAAAATTCATTTGGATCTTATGATCTTTAAGAAAATAAAACTCAAAATAATTATGAATCCATTGACTTGTTTGGTATGTCTTGCATCTTATTACTTTAGTCATTAGGTCCAAAATCCTCATGTCCAGGATGAGGTAATACCATGGAAAAAAAATTTGACTGATGGATTTACAAACACTTTACAAAATGACCCAATTTCCAAGTTGCCAATGTATTGATTTAAAAGGGGGACATAATATTGCCATAACTGGTTATGTGTTACTTAATAAGATGTAGCTTTCTCCATGATGATCTCTATGTTAACTTTTTTTAAAAGATTCATTTTATTTATTTATTTCTCCCCCCCACCCCCCAGTTTTGTGCTTTCTGTCTGCTCTTCTGTGTCTGCTTATCATCTCTGTAGGCCGCACTGGGAAACACTCCTGGGACCTTCCAGAGTGGGAGAAAGACAATCTCTTGTGCCACCTGAGCTCCCTGGTCTGGTGCATCTCTTATTGTCTCTCCTCTGTGTCTCTTTTTTGTTGTGTCATCTTACTGCTCCAGCTCTCCATGCAGGCCAGCACCCAACACAAACCAGCACTCTGCTCTGGCCAGCTTGCCTTTCACCAGGAGACCCCCAGAATCAAACCCTGGGCCTCCTATATGGTAGGTGGTAGACAGGAGTCCAATCGATTGAGCCACATTCATTTCCCTCAATGTTTACTTTTATCGTGGCTAAATGTCAGGCAATACACTTCAGGATATCTTAAGTACCATCTCAATTGCTTGGTTAACATTATTCTTTGACATTATTTCTGTACATGTTTTAAATAACAAATTGAACTCATGTTTTAGTGTTTTAATTTACAAGGAGGTAGTCTGAGGTAGAGTTACAACGAAGTCATTATGGTCTAGGGCAATATGTCTCTCAAACAATTTTTTTCATTGTAGTCCCCAAAGGGAGACTTTTTATACATTATTTTTCCTTAATCAGCCCTGCTTCCCCCTTGAAAATTATATCTATGGATATATAGAGATAGAGATAGCTAGATATAGATAGAAACACCTACTGATATATGTATTTCTTAAGAGACTGCACATATATCTTTACTTTAGGCACAAAACCAGTAAGAATTATGTTCATCCCCATGTACCAAGTTTTGTACCTTCAGGCAAAAATCATATAAAACTGATGAGATCCTGAGCTGTGTCTTAAAAGTTAGGTAAGATTTGCTGATAAGAGGACCAAATGAGGTGGACTAGAGTGGAGGAAATGGACATGCACTGCAGGGTGAGGAAATGGTGTGAAGTTGACCTAGTGTTCAGAGAGGCAGGAAAGGAGATCCCAGTTCTATAAGGATATGTTCCATATTTCAGTTCCATATGCCCTAGTCCATTTAGCTGGGCATGGCATAAGGAAGTTTCAAGGATAATTCCTTAGATAAATTTTCAAAAGGTATGTTGTAAAACAAAGAATTACAAGTTCAAAGAAAAGCAATGTTTTCATCCATATGTCTAAGTTAATTCAAAATGAACAAATGTCAAAAAGATTTACAGAGAAGACAATTAGACTGCCTTTATACATAAGGAGCTCTATATCACATGCTTACTCAGCATTTCTTTATGTCACATATAATTACATGTTTGACATTAAAGGAAGAAATATCAGGTGATTTGATAAGGGTAAGGGGTAAATGACCACACACAAATAAATTTCATATACTTTTCTTTAGATCTTTTTAGAAGCCAAGAAAATAAAATGTTAGAGAAAAACTACACACCTATAACTGAGTTTATTCTCCTGGGAATGACAGATCAAGCTGAGTGCAACTTGTCCTTTTTGTGGTATTCCTAGCTATCTATCTTATCACCATAATTGGCAATATGACCATTATTTTGTTAATCCAAATTGAATCAAAACTTCACACTCAAATGTATTTCTTCATCAGTCATTTCTCCTTTGTGGATTTCTGTTACTCCATCACTGTCACTCCTCAGATGCTAGTTAACTTCTTATCCAAGAGAAAAATCATTTCCTTCATTGGTTGCTTTATACAATTCCACTTTTTCATTTTCCTGGTAATCACAGATTATTATATGCTTGCAATAATGGCTTATGACTTCTACAAGGCCATCTATAACCCTTTGTTATATGGGAACAAAATGTCCAAAGTTGCCTGCCTTTCCCTGGTCGCTGCTCCCTATATTTACAGCTTTGCTGATGGTCTGGCACAAACTATCCTGATGCTTCCTCTGTACTGTGGACCCAATGAGATCAACCACTTTTACTGTGCAGATCCACCTCTCTTAGATACCTCCATCAAAGAAACTGCCATGTTTGTTGCTTCTGGCTTCAACCTCACCTGTTCTCTCACCATCATCTTCATCTCTTCATCTTCACAGCCATCCTGGGGCATCCTCTTGGCTGAGAGGAGGTGCAAAGCTTTTTCCACCTGTGGGTCCCACCTGATGGCTGTCACCATCTTTTTTGGAATGATGTGCTGCATGTATTTGAGGTCCCCTTCTGAGACATTTGTAGAACAGGAAAAAATTGTTGTTTTTTTTTGTATCTTTCTGAGTCCCATGATAAATCCTTTGATCTATAGCCTGAGGAACAAAGATGTTAAAAGAACACTAAGGGAAGTTATTAAAAAGAAATTGTTGTTAAATAAGGCACACTTTTTTGGACTCAGGTAAGTAATTATCTTTATTACTGACACATTAGTGAGCATCTTAAATTAAGAAATCACATTCTGTTGCTGAGTAATTTTTGTCTTTCTTAATTCACATATGGAAGTTGGAAGAATGTGTCCAATTATTTGCTAGAGTTTACAGTGTCATATCAATGAAATTTTAAAAACACACACACACATATAGAAATTCAAAGACAAAAGCACCAGGTATTGTTATTGATCTACTAAGCCAAAAAAGAACAGGTGATTACATCCTTAATACTCATGCTGGTGCAAAGTTATGAAAAACAGATTTACCACATACTGTGGCAACATCTTACTTTTGATAGTGCTTAATGATTTCCAAACTATTTTGCTGAAATCTGTCAAGCACAGCAGATGTGTTTTTATTCCTTTATACAGATTATATACCAAGGAAGATCTTTGGGGTATATCTCAGATTATCTCTCTAAATAATTTCCAGTACAATGAAATCCTCATAAGGCTTTTGAAGGACATGCCAAAGCGTTCAGAGGATTTCCTTTTTAAGCTTCATGTATCCTCACCATTATGTGATGATTCTTCTCAGCTCTTTCAATAACAATTCTTTGCCCTTAAAAAATAGATCCCATTCTCATGTTTTATCTCACTACATGTATACATATAAGTGTTTATATATTTGATTACATAATATTCCATATGTTAATGCCAATATCAATGAAACTTATGAATTTTCTTTTCAGATTATTTGCCTTCCCTATTTTTAAATTTGGTGCTTATGTTTTTTACTTATTTATTTTAGGACCTATGCTTGAAGTTACATGCTCACTTCTTTTTATATATGTAATATTTCCTCCATTTTTCCTCCATTTTAGTTCAAACATATCAATCTTCTTTTTATAGATGTTCTTTGTCTACCTTCCCTAAAATTATTTACTATTATAAAAATATTCTATATTTTTCAAACATTTTAAAATTTTTGTTTCTTCTTGTTTAAGTCCTTACTGTTTCTGGCATTTGTAAATGGTGCAAAGCAAAGTCTAATTCTCTTTTCTTGAGGAAAATAATTTTCCATTTATTGAAGAATCCATGCTCTTTTCATGATGTTTTTAATGTGAACACTGTCATGTATCAAAGTTTCATCAGTTTGTTTCTGGGTTCTTTATTCTAGGACCAATGTATCAGTCTGCATCATTACAGTCTGTTTTAATATGATAACTTTATAATAATTCTGCCAGTCATTATCTGCAAGTTTGGAACACTAGAGAATTTTTTAAAGATCTCTGAGAGAAGTTTACTTTAAAATTAATGGAAATGTCCAAATTCTCTTGAGAATATATGTCCATCATCTCTTCATAGGTCCAGGAAACCAGCTCTGTTGACCAGTTGTAGTGGCTAAGATAATGAAAAGAAACAATGTTATTTACAATCTACATTTAATCCTGAAGTAACCCTCTTATTATTATGACCATTACAAATACTCAGTACATATGGCTTAACATCCTTTTTGAGTTGCCATCAGTTCTGCATGCTTTCATCGTTCTTTTGCCTGCCCAAACCTGAAGCTTCCATCCTCTGATCTGGGAGTTCACAATGAAACACAGTTGATGTGAGCTATCTATGATTTTACCCTATTGGTTTTCCAGGTAGTACATTTTCCATTGGTCAATTTTCACAGCCACCCCCCTTCATGGACACTCCCCCCGCCAATTTGGCATTTTTCCTGAGACATACAAGTTGTGGGAGCTGATGGTGCTGAAAAGCATTTCCAGAAGCGATGGGAGATGAGTCAAGCAAAGTTGTTTTTTTCTTTAAAGGAATCCAGGTGATCTTTGTTTTCTCAGATCTTCAGTATCCTTACAAATATTTTATTATTTGATATATAAACACCGAGAGAGATATATGAAAATACCCCACAATGTTTACAGATTTGTCTATTTCCCCTTATAACCTTCTTTTTCTTTAAACTTTATGGATGTATTTTTAGGTTCTTCCAAATAATTAAATAATATCATTTTTATTTTTATGATTTTGTATTTTCCAACCAATCTTTGATAATGATTAACATGCAAAATTCTATTTTCTCTGACATTGATATATAAGGGAGCACATTTGTTGTTTTTGGATGCCTATTATGTATATTTCTAACCTTTAATTTTCATGCTCACTGACTCTATTAGTGAGTTTAATATTTTATTGTGAACACTGATATTTAGGTATACTTTCTACCAGCTTCTATTGTACTTTAAAACATTTCATCCTTTGCTTTTTATCTCTTTTTATTAAATTACACTGTGTTTTTGCTAAAATTCCTTTCCTTTCTACCTCTTCTTGATAGTTATACATTCTATTTTCCATTTTTACTAGATTCCTTTATCATTTTCTATACATATTTTAAATAACTGAACTTCCATTAATCAGTTACTCTATCTTGGTGTGGAATAATGCAAAGAACATGGAATAGATCAACTTGAAGATGGTGTCATTGGTTTAGGTGTGCACTCACCTGCTCTGAGGTAGAGGACAGCTGATTGGGAGCAGGAGCCTGGGAGCATGGTTTTGAGGGGAGCCTGGGGCATGGGAATATTGACTCCATTGGTCTAGAGGCAACTGGAGTGTGAGTTGAACCATGCAGCATAAAATTGTGAGTTCTTTTTACCCCTGCTGGTAACACAAGTGGCAAGGTCCCATTCCTGGGAAGGGGGGCTGGGAAGTTTGCAACCTCACCAGTAGACCTGTGAGGG